>VDFB02181157.1:0-102723 GCA_007258455.2 Sequoia sempervirens | reverse complement strand
TTATTGTCAAGGATTGTTTGACTTTTCCTAATGTCTTGTGACGGCTTTGTGGTCTCTTCCCATCGTTGTTTGGGTATAAGGGCATTAACTTTGAGAGATGTGTCGTTGGTCGGTGCTACGCTTTTCTTCTTCCCGTTGGTTCCTTTCCTCATAGTGTTGGATTATTTCCTCATGACATTCTTGTTCTTTCTTCGCGTGCAGTTCTTGTAAAATTATAAAATGTTGTGCAAGTAGTCTTGGAAGATAGTCTAGGAGGTTATCTACTTCTTTGTTTAATTTCAAATTATCCCAAATTGCGTCCTATGGTATTTGTATCCTCTTGACTTTCTTTTGTACATGCTCCTTGACGGATATGTCCCACAAGTGTATGAGATCTTGTGTAAGGTTGCCTTCTCTTTCTTTGTTAGATTGCACTAGTTCTTCTGTTGGCTGCCCCAATTATATAGCCATTTTCACCAACCTAAATTCTTAAGTCAACCTGACTTCTTGTAGGGTATGACACCAAATGTTTATTGCCTAATTTAATAGGCTTTGTATATAATAAAGTAAATAGAAGAGGTGAATACCAATGATTATAAGAAATTCATACTAGTAATTGCAGAAAGATATCACAATGTATTTCATTCATGTGCATTTATACAACTATAGTTCAAGGAATTCTCATAACATGTGACCTCTTTCACTAATACAATAAGAGTATATAAACTAGCCGATGGTTGTTAAGAACTTCCAACTGTTGACAACTACCAATAGTAACTATATACAACCAATGAAGAGAAACTAATCTTGCCAACTACAATATAAGTAATATGTAGATTTCTCTAACTACATGGAGAAGTTATCTCCTATATACTTTATTGGATTCTCTCTTCAATCTCGTCTTTGCTGCTCTAAATCCTCTCAATCTAACTCATGAAGTTGAAGCTTATTCTCTATAATGTCATGAATAGGACTTCGTCAAGTTCTAGTATGAGTGTTAAAGCTGCCCAAAACATTGACATTTTCTAAAGAAGAGTTGTTAGAAACTCCTAGGCATAAGTCAAAGTGTGAGATGCCACTATTATGAAAAACTAAAGACAATGAAGATGTGGAAGTAACAAAATGCGAGGAAGATATCTAGTATGTGTCTTGAATGCCCATTAGAGGATATCAATGAAATCCTAGATTGAAAGCAACCTCAAATAAGGATAGGATTGTCACTAGAATCTTTTTGCAATTCCCAATATTTGAGTTTCACACCTGTTAGGTGGGATTCATCGACAACTTCTATTAGGGAGATGGCTTTTTTGAGGCTCTTGCTGGTCCTTGTGAGAAAGTCAAGATTCATTTAAGACATCTTGGAAGGTACTTGAAGAAAGCCAAACTGCACTATTACAATTGTAACAGATGATGGGTAGATTACCACAACATATTGCAACCTGTGAATATCATCATCCATTTGGCCAAGGAAATGGATTTTGGGGTAAGGTTGAGAAAATCATGACATCCTTGTGCTGCAAATTACCCATTTGTTATCTTTCCTCGCAACCACAACTTGAGCTTGAGCCATTTGAATGTTTTCCTTTTGGGGATATGCTGGATCTTCATCCAAATATATTTTTTGTGAAGGGGGAGTTTCTTTTTGATTTGAAGGCTGGCAAGCATTCTTCAACAAGGCAAACTAAATGATAAATTATCCAATTTGAAGTCATCTAGCCCTTGCTAAGCTTAATATTCTTTAGATTCAAGGTCTCAGATAAGAAGGCAATGCCAGCCTGTAAGGGATTGGTGGTTTTCAAGTGGCCACAGATTCAAATGTTGTTCCTTAGCTTTTGGTTCTTTTTATTTTTGTTTTTATATGTTAAGAAAGTTCACTGATTGTGGTGATTTTCTCCCTTTGACGACCTACACCCATGAACAGTTTTTCTTTTTGAGGGACTGCTAGCAGGACATGGTTTCTTTTTAATATCTGATGCTACATCTTGAAGCTGCACGAGTTTTTATTAAAATATTAAATGTAATATTAATTGTCATCTTAGCTTTATTTAGTCTTTAGTTAGTCGTAGGTTAACTTAGTTTGCTTTTAGCATCTTTCCGCTTTTAGCTTTAGTTTGCTTCAGGTAATGCTTGTTTTCTTTTAGAAACACCGCCTTGTATTTTTTCTTTATAAGGAGATCTACTCTACTTTTGTAAACACGAAATCATGAATATATTAAATTATTTCATGGTATTAGAGCTCATGTTCGAGCCTGGTTAGCCGAGTTTTGTCTACTAAAATTTTCGTAGGGTTTTTGTTCCTGTTTTTCGTGTCTTTTCTGGGTCGTCTTTTTGCCCTTTGATTTGAGATACAGTGCCATATATCACTGTGATCGTGTCTTCATGTTTAGCGTTTTCTTTTTACTGCGATTTTTGGATTTTTCACGGGTTGCAAGGTCACATCAGAAAATTGTGATTTTGGGTTTCTGTTTGGTGGCGCACAACCTTCTTTGAAGGGTTTCTGACACGTTATTTTGGGCGTGATTTCGTTTCTTATTTCCTAGACGCGATTTAAGTTTTTTGCTTGACGTGTTTTGAAAGCACTCCTGAGGCCGCGATCTTCATCTGTATTTCGGCGCGTTTTTCTTCTTTCTTGAGCCTATGTTTTTTGAAGATCTTTGGTCAGCGCGATTTGTAACCTGGTCTAGCCATGTTTTCTGAAGTTTTGAGGGCGCGATTTCAGCTTTTGGCCACACGATTTCCTCTATTTCTGCGCCATCATCCGCTTTGATTTTAGCCGCTTTGCACACAAGTTTCTCAGGAGGAGAAAATTCCGCTGATTTCCATCTATTTTAGCGCAATTTTCAGCCTTCCTTTCTCCGACAATTTTTAAATTTTTAGAAATTCATTAGGGTTTTAAAAAGTAAATCCTCGTGATCTTAAGCTTCCTCTAAATTTCCGACAATTCTTTCCTCGGTTTATTGAGAACTTTTTGATAGGTTTTCTGCTGATTTTCCTGGTGTCTTGAAACCGCAGCCTTGAAATTTTCGTGTTGGGTCTCGATATTTAACGGTATGTTTGAGGTTACGTTTTGAGCTAGTTTTCACAATTTTGGGAAAAATAAAATTTCATATAGAGTTTTTGAATTTTTCTTAAAAACTTACACAGTTTGAAAATCTTTCTCGTAGTTTTGAGGGTTTTTCTAAAAAACTTCACAGATTTTGAGAGCCTTTTTCGATGATTCCGGAAAATGAGCAGCCACCGATTGTCCAAGATTTTGGCTACCGATCACGAAGTTAACACTTCATTTTCGCGGCTTTGGAAAATGGGAGGGATGTCCGTGGTTCATTATTATGCTGGAAAGTTCACGAGGGTCTAAATGGAAAGAATTACAACATGTGGAAGCAGAGGATGCTTACCATCTTTGAGTACCAATGTTTGGATGCACTTTGTTCGTGATAAAGTTCGGGTTCCACCTGCCTAATCGCACCCACCTGCTCACCAAGCAACCGATGAGATGTTACTAGAAATACCATCTGGTAAATCTGTTGCGGAGATCTGGAAGCATCTGAAAGATCTTCATGGGACCTCAAACAAGGGAAGGGCTTTCTTTCTAAAGAATATGCTCTTTTCTATTATGATGGATGACCAAGTGTCTTTGCAGGAGCACTTGATGAAAATAAAAATATTCGCGATCAATTGGAGGGCCATTGGTCGTAAGATGGAAGAGGAGGATGTGGTGGTGATCACTTTGAAGAGTTTTCAACATTCCTACGAGCACTTCATCGAAACACTCAACATTACATCCACCAATGTTGACTTGAAGTTTGATGAGCTGTGCAACAAGCTTTTGCAACAGGATCGATGGAGGAAGCAGTTTGGGAGTAGTAGTGAGTCTCCTAGTGTTGAACAAGCATTTACTGCCAAGGATGGTGGCAAAGGCAAGTCCACTCAGCAGAAAGGACGAGGTGATTTAGAGGAGGGCTCCAAGAAGTTTTTTACTTGCCATTACTGTGGGAAGATTGGTCATATACAAAGGTATTGTAGAAAGCGGTTGGTTGATGAGAAGTCCAACCAGGAAGCATCTCAGCAAAGTGCTCACGTAGTAGAGTAAATTGAGCAGAAGGAGTCTACACGCTATGCATTTTGATGACCAACACAATATGGGTAGAATTAGTTTTTGTTTGTACGATAACCATTAAGGGAGGGTATTAAAATATGAAATGTAATATTAATGGTCATCTTAGCTTTATTTAGTCTTTAGTTAGTCGTAAGTTAACTTTTAGTGAACTTAGTCTGCTTTTAGCATCTTTCCGCTTTTAGCTTTAGTTTACTTCAGTTAATTGTTGTTTTCTTTTAGAAACACTGCCTTGTATTTTTTCTTTATAAGGAGATCTTCTCTCCTTTTGTAAACACAAAATCATGAATATATTAAATTATTTCAGTTTTGCAATTCTTGCCTTTTGCACCTGAATTTGGTGCTTAAGTTATGCAATAATATTGCCCATTTCACTTAATTGATTCCAAAGCTGCAGTAATTGGGTAAGTGATTCAACACCTACCTTTTCTGAATCAAAGGTTTGGCTGGAAAGTTAGCTGTATTTGACATTCAAAGGTGGTAAGAACTAGGAGAATTTAGTGGAAGGGTTTTGTCAAGCACAATGCTAATTGATGTGTCCAGATGCAAAATTTCTACCAATTCCAGAAAAAATTCTAGCATCTGACTCATCAAGCAACATCTCAGAAACGAGAGTGAAATTGATGGCCAAGAAACAAGATGCTGACAAAATCTTGTTGAGAGCACAAAACAAAATTATAAGCAAGAATCACAATGATACGTCTGGCCTAGCAAGCTCTTTTTGGCATCTTTTTTGGAGAAATGCCCTCAAAAGCTCTATAAAAATGTTGACAAATGCCCTCACAATTCTGCTTCAAAAACAAACTCAAGGTCCTACCCTCACTAATTGTGATCGGGATTTGGACTCATGTTTCTACGGAAAGAAGTCCTCCAGTCCTAAACACTGGGATCTATTGATGAATCCTGTTTTTTGATTGATCTTTTGGCTCGTAGTATCATCAGGCTATTGCTTGTTTATGGATTGGGTTTTCCTTTGTTGTTTCTTGCCTTGGCTGCTGATTTTTGTTGTTTTAGCTATTAATGTGAATTGAACCTGTTTATTTTTAATTGTTGTTTTCAAATGTTTCAGCTGCCTAATTCTGGGCTTAATGATTTTCCTTTGATTCAATGGTATCACTATCCATGTGTACTTGTATTCTTTTTGTATATTCAATCATCGGTTGAAAAAAGTAAAGTTGGAGGGATTTGATAATTGATCTCTTTTTCTGGTTGTTTCTTGTTTTATCCTTTGTGTGCATATGCATGTTTAAACTTATCATCTTTTGAAGAACTTTGTTTGTGGGTGGACCCTTTTTTGAAGGCTTATTTTTCTTTGCAATATTGCCACAACCTTTCTCTTTTGTGTTTGATGCATAGTTTACAAACTCCAACTTAGCAAAAACTTAGTAAACCCAAATTTGACTTGAACTTGGCAAATTAAAAAACAGTTAAATTCCTTAAGAAAACATACATTTTATGCAAAATACGGTTACAAAATGTATTAAATGAGTTTGTAAAATGTTGGGGAAGTGTTTTCTATTAGATTTGAATACAAAAAATAGTAAAATATTTTCAGTGAATGTTTCTGGCTTAGATTGTGTTTGTAATTTTTGCATCAACGTTTCGGATCACACTCCGTGATCCATCATCAGGATATCAGAGAGCATGAGGAGTAAAATGATATTGCATCAACATGCGAATACAATAGTTAACCAATAAATATGATATATATTATGAATTTATGATGTTTGTCATCGAAAATTATCATCATAAATTGCATATCCATGCAAATTACAACATTTAACAACTTCCTTGTCTCTGTTCAATTAAAAAAAATTGTGGCGAGGGCTGTACTCCTTGTGATAGTGAGCTATGGCTCCATTTTGGAACTAGATGGCAATGAATTTTTGTTTATCTCATGTTCGATATCATCTGCCATGATGTCATCCAATCCAATGTCTTCTACTTCTGCTATAGCTACACCCTCCATAGCTTGCTTCTAGAAATTAAGAATCTCATCTTTTGTAGAAGGGGATGTCCTCATCTTGCACAATCTAGTCTTTGTATGGATCAATCTCATCCAAGTTTATAGGCTCCTAAGCAACTATGTCCACCTTTCTTGTGCGAAGACAAAGGTGTATTGCACAAAAGCCAAGTCATTGAATCATCATTGAAACAACTTATTGTGCTTATTTGTGTAAATGACCTCAAACAAACTGTAGTTGCACTCACATCTAGATTTTCGATGAAGTTGAGACAAAATACAAAGGGCTAGCTTTTGAAGATTTGGGGCATTTCCACCCCAATATTCATATTGGGATCTTGCAAATAAGACATCCAGAAGTTTGTAAGCAAGCAATTATTGTAACTTGTAAACAATAATAGTAAGATACAAGTAATGATGTCAGTTTTTTGTTACTTGGCATTCATAAGCAATAGATTAAATCAGCATTAAAACTTATGCAAATTGAATTCAAGGCTTTCAAAAACATGTTTAAAACCTAAATCTACCTTTTTGGAAAAAATAAGATTCTTGAAATGCTTGGGAAAAAAAGAAAGAAAGAAAACAATTCTAACCTAGAATTATAAAATTGCACAAATTTGCTTCAATCTTGCTCAACTTCACTCGAGCAAACTTGCAAATGTTGTGTGAGGAAATGACATGGTCGAATATGCTTAAAGAGACAAAAAATCTGTGGATTTGCAATGTATTTTGTGCACTTTTAGCCATGTATACCTACAAAGTCCATTTTGTGAGTTTGTGTGGTAGATTTGCTGGAACTGGCCTTGTTGAGTTGTGAGTTTTGATCTAGACGCACTGAAAACCACCCTTGTTGAGTTGTGAATTACTTGTTTTCATCAAACTCTCATGAGTACTTAGTGAGTTTGCAAGTACTCGGTGAGTTTGAAAACTATGGTTTGACATATCACCATTAATTGTCTCTCTTGATTTTTCTTTGGTACCTGGTCTTGTTGCTAGGTGACACAAAACCCTGTCAAGGTGACTGGTGCTAATGAAATAATTGACAATGTAAAGGGATGTTTTTATAATATTTGAGTTGTTCCCATTCAATTCCTCTTGTCTCCTATGGATTTGATTTCGTAGAGGTTTTCAAGATCAATATTGACAGTAATTTTGGTCTAGTTTAGAACTGCTAGATGTTTGTTGAATTCTAAAGCATGATGTATTCATCCATTGTGTTGGCTATTTTTAGCTGGGAGGATTCTTGTGAGTATTCACTTGGGGGAAGAGGAAATCTAACACAAACCATTGCCATGTTGGGAATATCCTCAAGTTGAATGAAATGTGGGGACCTTGGCTTCATGAAAAGGAATGATTTCTTCATGAACTAGGGATTGCTTTGAAAAGCATTATCATTTTTGTGTTTAGAAGGGATTATTGCTATCAAATAGCCTTTGGGGATCATTAAAATGTGACTGGATCCTTTTGTTCTCTTGAAAACAAATCTTTAGACTTTTTCAGACAAGATATGTCCCATAAACCAACAGAATGAGTGCCTTTGCCTTAAGCAACTACAACCTATGCTCCATTATATTTGGTGGGATCTCCATTATGTAATGAAGAATATTTGGTGGGATCTCCATTATGAAATAAAGACTATTTTTTATTGGTTGGAAAAGTAGATTGATAAATGGTTCCAAAAGCATGGTTTTTTTTACTTGGGCTCAGACTTGGTGCAAACACTTGGCCAAAAACCAACAATGAAAAAAATATAATATATACATAAATATATATTTATTTTTCTTGAAAAGTTTGAGTTGTTCTCCATTTCTTTTTGCAGACTTGGCCAAGTTTTGACAGCTGAGACCCATGAGTGTGTGAGTCGAGGCTATAGATTTGTCAAGCTTGACTTACATTCAGATCTACGAGTCCTCGCTGATTCTCAACTTATTGATACAACATATAGATTTTATTCATTAGAGACAAATGGTTTGAAAGTAGGGAAGTTTGAGGAGGCCATGGCATCCCATGGGGGAGGGGGCATTGGGAGAAGGGGCTGATTTTTTCATTCAGCCCTAGGCTGTTGAATGCAATGCTATGATGGGAGTGGGTGATTTTTGATCAGGTGTGGACTAGGAGATTAGAGCATCAAAGGTAGACGTCAAATAACATTTCCTTAACTGCCAAAGTATTATTTAGGGTGTCATACACTTGATTTATACTGTTGTTTCTTCATACGAAGAACATTTGTAAAACAAAAATTGTTGATATTTTAACACTCATAAGCTTGGTTTTTTGGTTTTAGAACAAAGTGAATTTTAAACTAGATGTGTGTCAATGGAGATCACTCTCGATTTCTATAACTAATCAGGAAAATAAATTTCAAAGTAACATTTTGACTGTCCTGTTCTTGCAACGGTTGAACTTAATGGTGGAGCTATATAGATGCATTTCCTTTGGACTTTTATTGTTTTGTTTTTAAGATACTAGCTAATGTAATGTGGTTTTGGAAAATATTTTTTCTTTTAACTACTAATTTCTAAGGAATATCTGGGTCATGGATTTAATACAGGGCTTTGGAGGCACTTGCTGCTGTAAATGCTGCAGAAGAAGGTGTGCTTCAAGTTCTTTTTACTGCTGTTGAACAGGTGCTTAGTAAAATTGGTGGTGATAATGAAATTGCACAAGCATCACGGTAAGTTCTTTTCTTTTACTAACTACGATATCATTACTTGTTAAGTTTATTCAGTTTGGGAGGAAACTGACCTTGAAGAATAGGTATCATTAGGGAATGCAGGCATGTGATATCATTTGGTACTGTTTATTTCATGGCTACAAAAACTGTAGGGGTTTATGAAAAGTAATGAAAAATTTATGTGCCATGAACCTCCACCTACTTGAACATACTGGAATGTACAGCATTTATGCGCTGATTGAGCACTTGAATCTGAGCAATAGAAATTTAAACTTGATTTTTTTCAAAAAAATTTGAAGTTTTATGTGCAGTTCAGAAGATATTTTAACTTTATATTCACTTTGCAAATTGTGATCCACCTCTGCATCAATCTATAATGCATGTATAATGCATGAAAAGTTTATTATCTAGTTTCTAAATAACTTCATCAATGAATGATGGCTGCAAACGTTATTATCTAGTCTTTCAATACAGCTGTGAAACCTATGTTGATACTGATACAGAGAGTAAGGTCATATTTTCCAATGCTCATGTTTTAGTTCTTTGCGTATCGTGCATCTTGTTCCTCATAAATTTGTAGCTACAGACAGTTTAGAAGTTGCATTTAAGGATCTCACATATATTTTTTTGATCATGATTCAACACACAAGTGCAAAGAACATTGGATTTAACACCTTTCTACATTTTTGATTAATTGAAGATGTAGTATCCTCTCTACGTGATTGATCCTAAAACAAATATTTTAGCTGTGCCTGTATCTAGTATGTAATCCTAACTTTTGTAGTATATTGTTAGCAAGCTTCTTCCATCCTGTTTTGTATGCTCTCTATTGGCGTTTCAATTCGCACCTCTGGAATGCGGATTAGAAATTGACAGCTATGCACAGTAAAACTGCTCTTCAAATTCAGAGGGGAAGTTCCCTCTTCGCCGATGATGCTTAAAAAGAAATACTAAACTACTGCCAATCTTTTTATTCTCAGCTAAGAGCACAAGGTTATAAAACTCTTTGCGTTGTAGCTGAGGTTTTCACTTTTCCAGAACTTCAAACTACAGCCAGGCTTAAACTATAGACGCTTCTGACAAATCAAGTAAACTCAGAGCTTGAGAGTCAGAAGTAAATGAGGAATGATTTGATTAACACAGATACTTAAATAAACTCACTTCCAGATCACACTTGAAGACTCATTGTACTTATAAGATGTGAGCTGAAATAAAGTCTATACAGGCAAAACACATAAGACAAAATACTGAAAGAGATTGAGACAGTAGATCAGAGCAAAGTAGGCATGAGATTTCCTTCCTCAAATATCCAACTGCAATTACACTTCTGGGACAACAGATTTGTAGTAGAAACAGGCTTACAAATTAGCGATCAAACACCAGATTACACTTGACGCAGATTGAACATTAACTGAACAATAATTTGCAGCAAAGGTAAGCTTGCAAACTTGCTCTTACACAAAGTGAACATACACTGAATAACAAAGTTGCGGCAAAAGTAGGCTCAGAAATTTGTTATCACAATAATAGTTGAAAAACAATGGGCAAGGCTGCTCTTATTTATACACAAACAAGGAGTAGGTAACCCTAAAATCTCCTTACTTTAAGCTGACTAGATTTGCCAACTCACAACATTTATTTCTAAAACTAACACATGACAACTAACTAACCATTCGCTAAAATCAGTTAACTGATTTAAAGCAGGAAAAGTTCCAACTAAACATTTGATTTTTCCATTTTACAAAGAATAGATAAGCATGAAACAAGAATAGCAAGTTGAACTTGGAAAAGGCATCAAGTCAACTGCTGCTTTTAGTTCTATTATTGGAAATCTTTGCTGCCCCAAAAAAGGTGACACTCATTGATAATTTGGGAAACTATAATTGCCAAAAAACTGATTTTCATCGGAGAATACTGCATGTTTAAAAACTTGAATTTTGACTATGAACATGCCTATGTTCGGAAAAGTTTTGCGCAAACTGCTGAGAATAAGTTGCTGATTTTTCTCCAAAAAGCGGATAGCTTGAAAAAAGATGAGGTCTGGGTTTTGTAAACAATCATGTTCTAAAGAGACCTAGTTTGTTAGATTTTGAAAAAGTTGAGGGCTTCCTGAAAAAGCGCCTAAAAAGTAGATTTTTGGAAATATAAAATTTCCCAATCTTCAAGAGGAGCAAAAAGAAAATGGACCCAGATCGTTGAAAATTGAAAACGTTGATCACCTGTTTTTGAAATATGATGCCCTAGAAGATTGGACCATGAAAAAGTGTGCCTTTGTGCTTCCCAATCCCGAGTCCACAAAGAACACTGAAAAAACACTCCATTTGAGCCTTCAAATCTTTATGAGAAGAAAATTCCATCTTTTCTCCTATAGATGCGAACCTACAAAATGTGAAGAATGAATGCCAAAAGCCTTCTTAAACAGAGTTTGAAGATGAAAAAGCACTTTCTTCACAAAGCTCTAAAATCTTGAAGTCTATCCATGAAGATGGAAACTTTATATGCAAAAATCTGAGTCCATTTGCACGTGCAATGATGAATTTCTCCTTTGTAGGGCAAAAAAGCACGCGCGTGAGGATGCATTTTTGAACAACGAACAATGGAAGTCAAAAAGTGGCTAAGGCATGAGATGCTAGGCCCCTTGACTAGACAGGGGCGCCTAGACATCCTAGGGTTAGACATTTTCTGCATTTTTTCAACTTTTGCTTCCTTCCGCTTTCGACGAGGCCTACCTTTGACTTCGACAAACCGACAATCTGACATTGCCAACTGATAAAACCTATTTGACCATGGCAATCTCATGTTTGACCACTACTGAAGTGATCTACAACCTCATATTGACGTCTGACATTGTTTGATTATGATTGCGAGCCCTCGAAACTACCGACAGAGGCTGAACTGGAAAGAAGGCATGCCTGGATCAAAAATATTCTAAGGCATTAAATCCCAGGCGCCCCTCCTTGATAGGGGTGCCCAGGCTTCCATGCCTTAGTCAAATTTCCATGATTTTCAAATTTTTACTTTCCTTGTCTCGTGTGTTTCCGCCGGAAGCCGGTGACCCATGTTTGAGCGTTGTTTTCTGCCAATTGGTGAACTACAGAGACTGAGAGGCAGTTAATAAAGCAAGCCTGATCATAACTGAGATCATTTATACCCTTTGCCAACCCCTAACATTGCATTCGACTGATTTTTTGAGAACTTGAACTGGGCTGACGGAGGAGTTTGATGAATTTTCAAACAGGTGAAAAATATTCTAAGGCATTAAATCTATGTTCCACCAAGTTTCCGGTATGGGGGGACGACAGAACGGCGGGACGTGTTTCAGGGACGACATTTTTTTTAGGGGATTTTTGGGGACGGGGGGATGGCTATATATATATTAAATATATAGGGAAATTTCAGATATTCATATGAGTAATGATAATCATAATGTTAGTTTTAGGATTAGAAATTAAATAAGCAGATATAGAACAATTTCAAACAATTTAACACAGCATATACCCTAGGAAAACCCTCCAATTTGAGTGAGAAAAACCCAGCAACAATATATCACTTATATATTGAATAATGAACAGCAATTTGCTTTACAATGAGGCCCAATCACAAGGCCGAACTAGCAGCACCACACTTGATGCAATATCACAAGAAGAAGATCAAACTCCTTGAATAATAATGTCGATCTCCTTGAAGAATAATTTCGATCTGCTATATTGAACTCTTGCTGTAGGTAATTCACACTTTTCTTGAATGAATGGAATGGATGATAATAAAAGTGAACAACGCCTCCTTAATATATAATTCGATGAGGTGATCTCCAACAAACGCGTCCCTTCATAGATGAAAGGTCAGCCTTAAGTGAATGGGTGTGACTTACAAAAAAGGTGGCGAACTTTTAGATGAAGTTGGCCTTATTGATAATATAAATTACAAATGTAAGTGAAGGTGTCTTCATAAATTGTCTCCAATAAATAAATAGCCATTGGCTATGTTTAATTTATTGCTTATAAATCGTTGGAAGTATGAAGCTCGCGTACTTTCTATGCCATCATACTTGTTGGAAAGTGAGCAAGAGAAAAATGTCCCCACTTTTATCCTAGTCAGTGCCACATGTCCTTATTTAATTGAATCACCTGGGCTATTTGTATCGCATGACCTTTTATTTCCAAAAGGTTGCCCCCGCGAGTGAGCAAAATTCCTTCTTTCGTGTTTGGGTGAGGGGTTGCTTTTTCGTTTTGCACAAACTTCTTTTGTCATTGAAACATTTGAGAAATCATGGTTCTCTGCTAGTTCTTGGAATCTTACCACGTGTTCTGCCATTGCCACCCTATCCTATATCACAGGAATTAACATGTTCATAGGATCATGTTGTTTGTTCATTAAGCTTTTGTGAAGTCTCAAAATGTTGACACATGTCTTGTGTCATTGTAAAGTAAGATTGTTGTTATTTTTGCATAAAGGAATTGAAATGATTGCGATAATTGTTTATTTCTTAAAGATCAAAGGCCCACATTCAAATTTGAAGAATGACTACGTGTAGGGCATGCCTTCACATATACAGGCATTAATGGTGAATTAGGCCTATACCTACCAATTTCCTTCGAAATTTTGGTATAATTACATTCACATTTGCTCACATTTGCTCTCCAAATTGTAAAAAGAACTGCAGAGTGAAGATCGTGTTGAATTCTTGCTCAATGAGGGTTTTTGGAAGATTTTCTAGGGTTTGCTGTGATAACAAAGAAGTGTTTTGTTCCTGCCTATTGCTTTCTTGTCTTCAAAAAGGTTTCTTCTAGTCTATTAAAGAAGGCATTTGAAAATTGAAATCTGAATAGACCCTTGGGTTAGTCAAGTTTTGTATAAAATTTAAGAATTTTGTAAAAGGTTGAAAAGAACCCAAACTCTATTTCTGTGACCACACAAAACCCTAACCCTAAGTAGTCATGGCTGGAACATGAAGAGGAATTAAAAGGGGTTTGCATGAGGATATAATGGCACAATTACCTGGGTCATTTAAGAGACCTAGACTTGCTTAGGGCTTTGGAATTTTGGCCGATAATGTTATTGATAAAAATGATTGTTGTAGAGACGCCATAATTCCTATCCATGGATATACCTTGTTTAAATATGGGTTGAGAAAATGTCTGGTTGGCAGACCAATATGAAATATATGGAGACTAGGGGTTGGAAGATTATTAGTGCCTAACGTTTTCATCAATGTTGATTTGATCAGGGCCATAACTAAGGCCTATAACCCAAATAAGAGGGCAATTTGTAGTGGAAAGGGAGCCTTCTTGGCAAGCTTTGACAAGAATTATATTTGTGAAGTGTTTAACTTAGATAAGAATGTCCAGATGCTAGTTGACCTTGGAGCACTCGCGAGAGAATTCTGAGATTGAGAGATAGCTATAGAGTCAAGTGGCTACCCAGTTTTAGGCCTAGAGGGCAGAACAAAGAATTAAAAAGGTTTTCTAGTGGAGAATTGGAGCCATTTAACTATGACCTTTTTGAAGATTACTTTGTCAAAACCTACTTTTCTCTATGCCAAGTTTTAGGGATGGATTGCAAGACTCAAATGCTAATCAATATGATGGTATTAGCAGTTGATGTTTAGAGCAGGGATGTAAACAAACCCTATGATTTTGCAACTTTTATTTTTGATGGAATTCACAAGGCCATGTGTGCAATTAGGGATAATGATGATATTGTTCACTTCAAATGGCATTCTTTGCTATGCCACATCCTACTTTACAGTGGAAGAAATATATGGTCTCCTCACATGCAAATTAGACTTCGTGATGCCTAGAAACTATTGTTTGTGTAGGAATGGACATACATTTGGGATAGTAATTGTGACAAGTCCAATTACAGTATCTTTGAGGAGTTTTTTGTTAGAGAAATATTGAGGAATGTGGGCCAAAGGGTGGACTAGAGATTGTTAGAGATAGAATAGAAAATTCCTCTAGCCAAATGATCTGCAAACAGAACTAGGAGTCGACCACAACTGGGGTGACTAGTTCCTCTACATAGATGCCATAGTGATTAGGCTTTATGGTGCCTCCGTTATACCACATATTTTGCCAAGGTCTGTTCCAAACAAAATTGCTTTTCTAGAAATCACTTGGCAACTTAATGAGTCAGATAAGATACATTTCAGAAATTAGAAGAAGCATGTATTCTTACCCTCCACATTGAATTTTTTCGACTTCCAAATCACTGCTAGAGAGGGATTAGAATTGTTATTGAATAAATTGATCCCCTACAGAATGAGGGTAGACAAAATAAGGAAGTGCAATTCTAAGCATTTCATTCATGATGCTAGGATAAGGTACAAATTGGCAGCCTTTGTGCATGCTCATGATCCAATAGAAGATCTAATTAGAAATTGTTCTTCAGAAGCAGAGGCAACAAAAAGAGAACAATGGGTCAAAGTCCAAATTGTAGAGGACTGAAGAAAGAAGGTTGATCCTTCTTATAAAGGTACACATACAGAGATTCAAGACCTAGTCCTTAGAATCATGACAATGATTGACAATGCAGCCAATTTATTGGCCAATTTACGTATGCCTTAGGTGGATAGACCTAGCCCTTCATCGCAGATGGAGGAGCAACAAAGTCCTAAACAGATAACTCCACTATAGCAAACTGCTCCTATAACAGAATAATTAGTGGATTATACCTTGGATGATGATGACCTCCTAGATGATTCAAAGATGAGGCAATTGATTCACCCACCATCAAGGGTTGTGGTTGAAAGACCCTTTGATGATAGATTGCTGATAAATTTTGAGATAGGTGGGCAAGTGGTGGATGATGTAAGAGCCTTGGCATGCATTGAATTTATGTCAGATAATCAATTCATCAACACAAAGGATGTCAAAGACTTCCTCCTAAAGAATAAAGGCAAGGCTTTCAGGCAAGGTTGCATGGACACAGATACAGGTACGGGTACGGATATGGTATCGGATACGGATACGACCGTTTTTCAAGACCTCTCAAATGGATACGGCAAGATACGACATTCATAAAAAACTCACATACACATATATATAACACAATTTTTCTAAATTTTTAGAGAATTTTATCATTACTTTTTTGCAATATAGACATAATTGCTAACTATTTCAAAATGTTTATATTTAAATATAATTTTATTATTAAAACAAATTCAAATACATTGATAGTTTGATAGAATCACATGCTGTCAAAAATATGATCATTGTTCTCCTGAAATTGGAGTTCTAAATCATCAAGATTCTCTGAAGAGTTATGATAGTTGGATTGAGTACGACCACCAACTAGATTCTCAGAACCAAATGAAGATCCACTAGTGGACCCTCCTAATGTCAGAATTCTCAACAATAGGATTGAGATGTATTAATGCATTTATGGATGCATCAATGTCACTCATCTCAGGCTCGACATCCCAAAGTCTACTAGGTCCCTTCATGTAGTCTGTGGAGGAATGCGACAAGAGACGAAGATTAGAATGAATATATACAAGGTCCTCTGCTTTACTAGCTGCCAATCTGTTTCGTTTCACTGAATGGATGAAACCATACGTGCTCCAATTCCTCTCAGATGCAGAAGAACTTGAAACCTATGAAAAAAGTATTATATCATTATAAGTTGCAAAGACATGCAATAAAATAAAATAAAAAGTAAGAAATAATTTAAATTAAATCATAATTCATATAATATTAAACCTGCGATAGAAGTCTGATAGCCAACTTTTGCAAATGTTTAGTCATGGCACCATGAAAGTTCCACCACTTGATAGGGTCCATGTCCTTTTTATCTGCCATTGCTTCAACATCTGCATATGTTCCATCAGAGGATGCAAAAGTCCCAAACTCATCTCGAAGCTCCGCTGCAACTCTAGGATCTGTAAACATTTTTTTGAAGGCTTTCTTATATCCGTCAACTACCTCAACATCCATATTTGGTGCTGTCCTATTTGGCAATGCCAACATATCAACATGGTAGTACTTGGGGTTCAATGCGTATGCCAAAAGTTGCAAAGGAGTTGTCATTTTATCCCATCTCTTCTTGATTACCTCATATATCTGTTTATAGAAAAAATCAGTTGGATCTTGCTCTTTTGCTATAATAATGTCTCTAACCTGCTCCACCATTGTATCTATGCAATCATAGATGTCACCCAAAACTGGCTTATCAGTGTCACAACGGCGAATGAGACTGTAGATTGGTTCAGTAAAAGAGAGCAAGTAGTCAACTTGAGCCCACCAATCATCATCAAGAATTAGTGTTCTAATGTTATTTGCTCTATCTGTTTGTGATTGCCTCCAAACCACCCAAATATCACTAATCACCATACTTTTCAAGGCTTGCTTCACATCCACAAGCCTTTTAAGAACAATGTAGTGCGTGGCAAAACGAGTCTCAACCACCTTCAATTGAAAAATAAAATTTTAAAAACATAATAAATTTTAAATATATCAAAAAATGATAAAATTTTAATATTTTTTATACAAAAGAAAACTTACCTTTAGCAACTCCAACTTGGCAAATTGTCGATAGATGGCCTGTGACATGTGATGATTACAAATAAACATTTGCATTTCTTTAGCTTCTTCATAAATTTTTTGTATCCATTGAACTTTGCCAATTTTTTGTAGCATTAAGTTCAAAGAATGAACTGCACAAGGAGTCCACCAGATGTTTGGAAATCTTGCTTCCACAACCAACCCTGCTGCTCTACATACTTTTGCATTATCTGTGATCACTTGAACAACATTTTCTGGCCCCACAGACTCAATTGCTTCAATTAGAATATTGGCAATAAATTGGGTGTCCTTTTCATCAGCCTTGCATTCCACAGCTTTCAAAAACATTGCCCCCTTTGGACTCATTGCAATCACATTGATTAGTGGCCTATTTCTAGCATCCTTCCATCCATCACAAATGATAGAAACACCTGATATTTTCCATGAAGCTCGAATCAGCTGCAATTGTCTGTAAATAATATCTTTTTCTTTCGACAAAAGGGTGGTACGAACTTTTTCATAGCCTGGACCTTTGTATCCTTTTGGTGCCTCATTAACTGATCTGATCATCTCCTGCCAATATGGAGAACGCACCACATTAAATGAAATCCCATTTGCATACAAGCAACGAGCAACATTTTGATCTGTATCCTCTCGACTCTGCAAATTAAATGCTTTTTCCAGAGGTCCTAAATTGCTCCTTTTGTGACCTATAGATGTTCCTGAAGCTGATTCTGAATGCAATGGGGGTTTATTTTGACTTAGAATTGTCCTTTGTTTTGATGCTTGAAAACGATTATCAACTTCACCTTGTTCTTTTTGATATTTTGCAATTTTGTCATCTGACAATCCCTTCCCTTTACGACCATCAACATTTGGACCTAGACATACAACACACCCTGTACTTGCTATGTGGCAAAGATGCCCGCGAACCCTATTATAAGAATCTCTGTAATCATTTTGACACTCGTGGCATATCCATTTATAACCTCCACCACCTTGAATTTTTTCCACAATGGTCACATATTTCCAAAGTGGAGATTTAGGGTCTGGTTTGATCCACTTGTCATTGTTCTCTGATGTTCCGTCATTGGATGACAATGATGCCATTATTAATATCCTGCAATAACTAATTTTTTAATAAAATTATAAAACATAAATACTATAAATTGAATATAAAACAAAATTTATTCAATAAATTGATTTAAATATCTATTTTTAGCAACTAATAAGTTATAATATATATTTAATTTTTAAATTTTACTATTTTTAAATTTAACTTTTTAAAAATATACAAACTATGAATCTAATTTTTTTTTCACAATAACTTTTAAATTTAAACCTAAATAAATTATTAATTTAAATTAAACTAAATATATTAATAAAAAAGAAAATTAAAATAAATCGAAACTAGTAAATTTTACACTACAAAAGTATTTTGAAATTAGAAACTAATTTAATAATAAAATTATTAAAATAAAACCTCCTAAATCTAAATTTTTTTAATGACTTTAATTTAAAAAAAAACCTCTTAAATATATATTTTTTTTAATAATTATTTGAACATTGTGAACTATTATTAAATCTATTTTTAATAACAATCGAAACATTCTTAAATCTATTATTAATTTTAATAAATTTAATTTTCATATATATTAAAACTTTCCAAAATTATTTTATTCATTACATAAATAATACAATTTACATACCTGGAAAATGCACGTCAAATAGAAATCGCACGCTCGGAAGAAACCAGAAAATTGCACGGGTGAATGCACGTTGATCAAAAAACCCACGCCTAGAAGAGACCAAAAAATGCTCGAAGAGACTAGAAAATCGCACAAGTGAATGAAGGTAAAGCGCAGTTACAGAATGGTAAAATCGCGCAGGTGTAGAAGGTAAAATTGCGCAGTCCAGGCAAGCTCCCTGCTCTCTGAGAAAGTTGATTTGAGTTGCCTTCCTCCCTTCACTCCCTTCCGAAAGTAGGAGAATCTAGTCTCAGGGAAAGAATCAAGGATGGAAGCTCGTTGCCAGTTGTTTGAGATCAAGCTTCAGAAGAAATGCCTCAGTGCTGCCGTGGAGTACATTAAGTTGAGGGTTGATTTATAATAAAAGAATTTGTAGTTTGTCCCTAGAGTGACTGAAGTTTTCTAAAGTATCGAATACATTACACGTCGGTGTTGCCGTATAATAAAATAAGTTTAGGGTTGGTTTATCACGAAAACTGTAGTTCGGCCTTGTGACTGAAGTCTCGAACAATTTTTTTTTTTTTAAAACTGAATGCTACGAATCCGGCGCAGCTAAATCTAGGGTGTTTTTTTGGCACGCATGGGCACCATTTCCATGCCGTATGGATGCCGAATCCGATCCGCATCCGTACTTGGTACGGTGATACGCGTTCCAGGAAAGGGGGGGTGACGTATCTGACAACCTTGCTTTCAGGAAAAAGATGGAGGAAGCAAAAGCAAAAATAACAAAGGAGAATAAGGATGAAATTGTCTCCCAAATATGGGCTGAGGTCAATGCTAACCTAGAAAATATGACCCCGGAAAAGGGAAGAGAAATTGTTAGAAAAAGTAGAAAAAGTGGTTGTTTGTTACTGGAGGGGTGGGATATATCATCTGCAATTGGATTTCATACCATCAGGAGGCAAGAAGGTGATGAACCAATGTTGTCTTCTAAAGAACAGGCAAATGCACTTTATTTTGGGCCAGGTTCTAATCCAAAGCGTGAGACCTTAGCAATTTGATCCATCTTTCCTAAAACAAATAAGCCCCAAGTGATCAATAATTTAAATGAGTTAACTGGCAACTAAATTGTCAGAAGATTAGGGGATACCAATGTGTTGCAAGCAACAACATTAACAGTGAACAATGCCATGTTCATTGAACCAGCTGCGAGGAAGTTAGAAGCATACCTAGCTAAAGTGAATGCTTTGAATTTAAAGCTTTAGGAGTAGGTCAATGTTGTTCAGGATTGCTTCCACCTCCTCAATTTATGGTTGATGATATGTAATGTCCTTAACAAAATCTGACTTTGTTTTCACCTTTTTATGCCTTGGACATTTTGTCAAACACTTGTGTTGCAAAGTCTGAACTTGCTGATTGTGTTTTCAGTTTGGTTTGCTTTTGTTTTGATTGATGCCAATGATGCTAAATTGCTTGGAAATAAATGCTAAGATGTCTAACAAATTAAAAAGGATGAAATGCAAGTATTCTTGTATTTTACGAGTGCATATATATGACTGAAACTTACGCAAATCAACACCTACAGCTAGAAGGCATTTTTACTAACACTTGTTATGCATCTACAGCCAAGTACAAATAGACAAATAAATGATATGCAACTCCTTCTTCTTATTAATATGATGTATGGGCTGAGTACAAGCTGATTACAATGATTTGCCAAGACTCTTGGCTTACAATGCTATCATATGCAACTACAATGAACTATATAGCAGCACCTCGTACAACCTGATATGGCAATGCAAAATATGCTAAATATCATGAAAGAACCTGGTATATGTGCTCCTATGATCGATCAAGATGTGGCAGCCTTGGAACACCAAAGAAAGTCCTCTCCAAAGACAAATCGTCCCACACAAAGAGCCGCCCCTGTTCTGGAACGGAATCTTCAAAATAAAAATTATACCAGCTGCTAACACCATCCAATATCACCAAAACCCAATGCCAAGTCTCCTATAATGGAGCGGTTCGATACCCAGAACAAATTGATGCAAGGTATGGCCTCAATGAGAAATTCATCATATTAATCAGAGGCGTATATACCATTGCTACATTTTCAATTGTGGGGTACAAGAATCGTGAGCATCCAAGGAATCCATATCAATTGCAAAGAGATATGACTAGACCTGATGATGTTCTGACCGTCGATTTCACCAGGCACACATTATAAGCTAGTAAATTAATATTCTGATGGCTTCATTAAGATTAATATTACCAGCTCCTATTGCATCTATCACGGCTATATCATTACCAGATTCCTACGCAGCGACATTATTTGGACACTAGGACTAGAGGATTTCTTCCATAAGCATTAGGTATCAGGTGTCACGCTAGCACAAAAAGACTAACAGAAGATGCTGAAGTTCGAGGGGAATTATCTACTCAGCAACCAGCATTTCCTATCGTATATTATATGCTCTTCAGACTTGTATTGGTCAATCAAATGTGATGTGGAGCCCATACAAGCTTCATCCATTATTTTACTGTTGCTCTCATGAGCCAAACAATTATAATTAAAGGGGCAATGAGTATAATCAACAAATGCTACAATTAGTTTGGGATAAACAACTAATATGAAGAGTCATGACTGATTAGAAGGTCATCGCCCTTCTAAAAAGGGGTATCCTTAGTCAAGGAGAAGGAAGATATAAAATAATAATAAGAATGGGAGAGGGGAAATCATCAGAACATGGAATAGTTTTTGCAGAAATATACATTTTAAAGACAACTAATCTAGTGCTCTAAGGAGCCATGAACCCCTAGATAAAGGATGCATGGACAATTAGCAAATATCAGATACAACCTCTCATTTATCGCATGTATATAAGGTTATATTCAGAAATGACAATCTAAAGAGGTCTAACCTCTTACATATTCAAAGCATAAATTTTAACGTATAAATCAGAAACAACTATTATATCTATTTTCAAATTAATATTTGAATCTGATTTCATTATTCAAAATTTGTTTCATTTATAATTTGGAAACACAATTAGCTACTTAATAATATTGGATGACAACCTTTGTCAATCCAATAAGAAATAAATCGAAAATCTATTGATCTGGAGCACAGGTCATTATAGTGGTTATTAGAGCTAGTGAACCTACCGGCCGTTGGCTAAGTGTCAAAAAACTTGATTAATCATGACAATAGGAGATACCAAACCATTGGAAAGATCACATTGTGAAGCAAGTAACAAGTCTAGTATTGAATTACAATCAAGTGATGATGTCTTGAACACACTTAAAGTAGTGGAATAATGTTTATCCGAAGTGTTCAATATCAAACCATTGACAAGAAGAAAAGGAAATACCAATTGTGGTATTGATGACAGAGCACCAAATGCAAGTAAGGAGGTAATGAATAGAACACCTTTGGCAATAAAAGATGAAATCTTTGAAAGAGAAAACCATCTTGTGAGTAAAGGTAATCATGAATGTTTTGCGGAAGAATTCTATCGCGCTAGGAATGAGATTGAAGAATATAGAAAGAAGAACCAAAAACTTGAGCTACTACTTCAAGAGTCAAATAAATCTAATGTAGAGTAAATACAAGGTGTTGAAGAATGTGAGAAGATAATTGTTGATCTAAACATAAAGTTTCAAGAAGAGTGTAGATCAAAGGCCAAAATACAAGAAGAATCCGAAAAAGGTGATCATTGATTTGGAAGATCAAATAAAGGAAGTAGAACTAATAAGAATCAATTTGAAAATTCAAATTGAAGAAGAGAAAAGAATTCAAGAGGAGGTAAAAATCCAATTGAAAGCAAAGGAAGGGAGTTGTGAGAGGCTAGAATGTGAAATTGTTTCTGTGAGGAAAGAATTGGAGAAGAAAACCATCAAGTTAAACACAAGTTTCAAGATTGAAAAAAGCACCGAAAGTCTAGATGACATCATTAATGGGCAAAGGTCATCATCAAATAAAACAGGACTTGGCTATAAAGAAAATCAAACCTTCAAGGAAGATTCCAAAGAAACTCATAAGAAGACAAATGAGGGAAAGATGAAAAGCCTCGAAGAGACTTTCAAAAGCCCTATTAAAAATGAAGGTAGCAAGCAGACAAAGACTTCTAAAGTTGACAAGGACAATTTCAAGAAGTCCTTTCCTTTGAGGAAAGTGCATACAGACAGGTTCAAGAGTACCTTTCATGGCTATTGCTACTCATGCAATCACTTTGGACGTAAGGCTAGAGAGTGTAGAACACAAGTGAGATATAACAATAGGTGGAACAAAAATAGAAATCTTTATGGGAGGACAAGTAGAAACTACATCACATATGTTCCTCCAATGAATTATAAGGTTATATGCTATAAATGCAACAACTATGGACATATAGCACATCATTGCAAAAGTCGTATTACGGGACCTTCAAGACAAAACAAGAAGATAAAAATACTTGGCAAGCATAAGAAAGAATTGATGAAAGTTTGGAAGAGGAAACTAGAGCAAGAGAAGGATAAATTTATTACAGGGAAAACTTCATTACATGCACTAGAGATATCTCCTAGTCCATAAGGATTAGCACAATTTTAAGGGGAGCTAAGTATGGCATCATTCTTCAGCCCCAGGGAGAAGATAACTTAAAAGATGAAGTACTACAAAACTTGAAGACAAGAATCCACTTGTCTAATAAATTGGTATCAAGGGAAAGTAATGAATTAGCATCTACATAATTTTGGAAAATGTTCAAGATCCTAGATTATGAAAAATTGCATGCCTTTAATTCATGCACATTAAGTTGGCATTTACAAGTGTCTCCATGAGATTGAAGATTTGGTAAAACAGAGAGATGATGCTAAAGCTTAAAGAAGTGAAAATATCTTATATTGATTTACATTAGAGAAAGAGAAGATATTGTTGAAAGTTAGGAATGGAGATCACAAAGCTTTAACCTTTCATCATAGTGTGACAAGATATGAAGAAGAAAGTGGTGAAGATGTTTGTAAGACTGAACTTGATAAGAGAATTCTCCAAAAAACCTTAATAGGAGGATAAGAATGATCCAAATGAGTCTTTTCTTGAAGAGTATGTTTGTATATTTGCATTTGACAATTGTGCTAGAATACACAAGCATGTGTTGGCAAAAAGCAAGAGAAATTGATAGTGGAAGGTTGGATGGTTGTGTTTATGTTCAACTTCACATTAAAGGTGTCCCTATTGATGTAATGATGCCATAGAAGACAGGGATGGAAGTATGATGAGCATCCCTTCACCATTGATGTCAAGATGAAGAATTATGAAAGGTATCTTTAAAATAAATTTAAGTAGGAAGAGGAGCAAATTGCAATCCAAATCTATTGTGAATAATAGAAAAGAGGAGTTACTATTTGAGTAGCTAAAGATATTGAAGATACTATCAAAGAGCCCAAAATTGAGAGCAAATAAGAGAAGAAATTCCCATGCAAAAGATGAAAGACAATCATTCAGTTGTAGTAATCAGGAAACTAGAGGAAGGGAAGGAAGGTGAGAACTGAGAAGAAAAGAGATCAAGATGTTCTTCTTCATTCAATAGCCAAGGATAGAGTTGAACATGCATAAGAAAGTAATGGGATAACTAAACAAATTTCTAACTTGTGAAATTCAAGGAGATGATCAAAATTCTCTTGGAGAGCCATATAGGAGATAAGTCAAAAGACAAAGTATGAGAATGAACAATGATATCTATTTCAAGTTAGACAATGAACATTTCTTCACATTTGAGAAAGACGAAGATAGTTGGAGTATGAAAAATGGATTATTAAAATCAGAGTAGCGTAGCATCAACGTGATGGTTCACTTCTAAGGCTGACTTGGAACCTTGAAACCATATTGCTTGAGGACAAGCAATTTTTGGGCGGGAGGACTTGTATTGTCCATATTTTGATGGAGTTCGATTTTCCCTTGCACTTTAAGAAGTTCCCTTATTATTGATCAATTTCATTTGATCAATAGTTAACTATTTTTATGATTGTGTGGGTATCCCAATCTTTAGAGTATATTGGTGATCCAAATATCCACTAGTTGGGAAAAAGGTCGATAACCACCATCAATGCCTATGTTGAGATACTTCTACTATGGATTGAAGTGTATTGTGAGCTAAAGTCTTTACGATGTGTGTACAATTGATTATGTTGAGTTTTGAAGACATAGAGTGGGGTGAAATATATCTTCATATGCGGCTTGGCTTGAATACTGGTCCACTAGTATGTCTCTTTAATAGTATGAAATCCAACACAAGTTCATGTCAGCGGTACGTGATGATTATATGGAATAAACATAAATGTATGTTTGGTCAAGTGATATCAAAGGACATTAACTATACAAGAGTAATAATTAATATTGTGATAGTTTGAGAAGGTTTATAGTTGGCCGATTACCTATTCCATATCGGGATGCAAAGTCACGGTATTGGAGTGAGACTATACACCTGTATTCTTAGTCGCAGATACCATCTGGTTGGGTCCTCACATTATCAAGCACTAAAACTCACCGTATTAATCAGAGGCATATATACTATTGCTACATTTTTAATTGTGGGGTACAAGAATCACGAGCATCCAAGGAATTAATATCAATTTCAAAGAGATATGAATAGACTCGATGATGTTTTGATCGTCGATATCACCAGGCACACTTTATAAGCTAGTAAACTAATATTCGAATGACTTCATTAAGATTAATATTACCAGCTCCTATTGCCTCTATCGTGGCTATATCATTACCGGATTCCTACGTGGCGGCATTATTTGGGGGCTAGGACTCGAGGAGTTCTTCCATAAGCATTAGGTATCGGGCGTCCCACGCTAGCACAAAAAGACTAATGGAAGATGTTGAAGTTCAAAGGGAATTATCTGCTCAGCAACCAATCTTTCCTATTGCATATTATATGCTCTTCAATCTTGTATTGGTCAATCAAATCTGACGTGGAGCCCATACAAGCTTCATCCATTATTTTATTGCTGCTATCATGAGCCAAACAATTAATTAAAGGGGCAATGGGTATAATCAACAAAGGCTACAATTAGTTTGGGATAAACAACTAGTATGAAGAGTAATGACTGATCAGAAAGTCATCACCCTTCTAAAAAGGGGTGTCCTTAGTCAAGCAGAAGGAAGATATAAAATAATAATAAGAATGGGAGAGGGGAGATCATCGGAACATGGAATAGTTTTTGCAGAAATGTAACGCCCGACCCTTCGGTAAAATTAAAATTTTCATAATTTACATCCTACAAGTATGTAAACGTGTTAATCATGTCATTGCAATAGAATTTTTCTTTTTCTTTATTGACAAAACATGAACAAATTGCCATATTAATATACAACAAAGATTCCATTTCAATATAATAACTTCACAAGTACATGAAACAAGAATACGTACCTTAACTAACATAGCTCCAATGAGCTTTAGAACAAATAGTAGTAAGAAGGTCCAGGAATCCGTCCTTTCAAATCTTGGTACATCGGCCGCTTGCTGAGGAGGAGAAACATCACTCGGGCGCTTTTCCGCCAACCACGGACTTATAATGCGGTCCCCCGCACACCTATTCGTTAGATAGATGGCCCTCCCTTCGAAGAAGAGATTGGTAGGGTATCCTTTAACGATTACCAACTGAGCATAGTGTTGTGTTCCTACATAACTAGGTCCTGTGCATACGGCATCTCTTGAACTAGTATGTACTTCGGGATCACAATGAACTGACAGTGTAGTCTCAACTATTTCACACCTAAGTGAATGTTGTACATTTCACTACTTTGGCCAAAGTATTATCATTCAGTACTTCGAATGAAGGTCATTTATCATATGCACTACTCAGGGCCGATTTGCATTAAGGCTTTCTTACACTACGCGTAGGTTGGTCTATCGGGGTAGTACGTACCCTAGACGTCCTACTTCAAGTTAACTACTAGAAAGGAGAACAATTTAACAAGTACTCACAACTATCTCCCTTATACGGACTTTCTCATCCTAGGAGCTTTTAATAACTTGACTAAGTTAATCTTCAACTAGTTGTGATCGGTAACTTATTAAATACCCTCATTTCATTCCTTAGTATTTAAATAGCTATATGCAAACATACACTCCTTATATGGAGTCAATACAAATAATGCAATTTACTCTTCAATAGATCAGTAAATCCGTCTACTAATTAATATAATTTACTCTTCAATGGAACAATAAATCCGTTTACTAATTAATGCAAGAGTTAATAGTATAGAACATGCATTAGCCTTCCTATTTCACAAATTTTCCACTTGTTTAATGGTTCAACAACACTTCTATAATTAAGGCAATCCTTTTAGAAATCCTTTCCAAGTATACCATAAAGAACGACCTTCCTTCCCTATTATGTTTCAATGAAAGTGGACTTTTATTTGTAAACTCTTCTAGACCAAAGAAGAATAGCAACTTCATGAAAAAGTAAAAGAGTTAACATGCCTGACAAGAGCTTTCCACAAGTGTTGATCTAGTGAGAATTTGCTACACCTATAGCCTCCAGCCAAAGGACTTCTTAGCAGATTAAAAGCTCACTCTACGAAGGATGAACACTCTCCAACAAAAGACTTCCAGCAACTCTCAGACCAGTCTCTAACTCTTCCTCAGAAATTAATTACTTGCTACAGCTGTGAATAAGAGCTTCTTCCAGCACTGTTTTGGCAGTGGCTTTCAAATGAGGATGGCGGAATGTAGACTATCTCTCTTTCAATATAAAGCTTCTTCTCTCAGCACTCTCCCTAAACAAACTTCTATACTGAAAATTACTATTTCTCTTCCTTTCTACAAGGTATTCTAAGCACAATCTGGTAAATGCAGCTGGTACAAACTTCTAGTTCTCACTCTTTGATTAAAATGATGCAATGCAACATAAACAACTTACAGTAGAAGCTTCTAAACTCAACAGGACGACTCTTCAATTCGTCAAAGATGAATTGCACAAGATATCCTTTGATGGATGAATGGGCGAGTATTTATAATCCCGTGTTAGCAACTGCTTCCTCAATTTCGGGCATGCAAAATGACAACCAAGCTTCAATACTCTGTCAAACGTCACTTGGCGGATTCTTAAACCCTAAGTCATTAAAAATGGAGGTGATTCGACTTCCTTTAAGCCAGCAAATCATGAAAAATTCAACTCGAAACTGTAAAACGCCACCTACAGGTTAATGCGTATTTCAACAGGTAGGAATAAGTGTTAGTTTAATGAGAGACTAATTCCTAGGTCGGATGGCGTCCACAACACCATTTTTAGCGAATTTATCTCAGTCGTTTTTGGTTGCTTTGGCCCTGGTCGCGCGATTTCTTCCTGCGCGGTTTCCACGGGAATGGCTTTCTACAGATTTTACCTTTTAAAATTATATTTCGACTTTACTCTTTGAAGTATTTTGTATTTTACAAATATTTAACTCTCTTAATATATCTCGATTTCCCATAGTTCATAATATTTAACATTGATTTCAAAATCAAATATATATTTTTTTTTAAATCTTCAAATGTAATAATATATAGTAAAAATCGTTTTATAAATTTACCAAGGTATTTTAAAATTCAATTTCCAAAATTACTCAAGGTAATATAAAATTGACTTCCTAAATCACTTTAGGCAATAATAAATATTCTTATATATTTAATATATATTTATATATTTTTATTATAGATTTATTTACTCTGTAATATATGAATATATATATATTTAAATATTAGCATTTAAATATATTTACATATATACATATATATATTTAAGTAAAACTATAATATAAAATATATACGTATATATTATTAAATATATAAACATTTAAATATTTACACTTATACATATTAATTGTTACATATGTATATTGTGAGCCAGTCAGCATACTTTCAATATACATGCATACGTATTCGTGTAAATATGATTGTATGTAAATTCCAATCAAATATTACTATTAACATCCTTATTCCCAGGCTATAGGTAACGTGGGTATATATATATATATATATATATATATATATATATGTATATCACTGTACGCAGTGTACACGTAAATGTATGTATACCATGTCGACACGTACGTATGGGCATATCCATCTGCCGAACATACGTATGTATTGACATGTATATACATACTCACTTGACCTATTAACATATATCCATTCACGTTTTCCATATCATGGTCAAAGCATAGTAAGTCAGACAAATGAGTAATCATCACTTTTCAAAGCATAAAGAAGTAAACATAACTCCTAAAGCCTAAGGATGACTTATCTAGACCAACAAAACTGACTTGGTTTCTTAGAACCTATACTGACGTGTGTGTATGCTCATTTGGTACTCGTTACTGCTTACTCGACCAAGTTCCTCCCCGAGTGATATCTCTCCTCTGCCTAGAGGTATAAACCTGTTTCCTGCACATCATGACATGATAACGGGAGTCATATGCTCAAAACAAAGCAGAATACATGAAACACTTCAAAAGTTAGATTATTCACAAATCAATAACCTTCTATTTTCCTTTATGCAGTATTTCACCAAGAATAACATCAAATGAAACAACATTCATTTTGAAAACAAGGTACAAGCATCATTAATTTACCTCCAGAATTCACATTTACTCTATCTAGTAATGGTAAATTGTAACGTCACAATTTGGGATGTAACAAGAAATATACATTTTAAAGATAGCTAAACTAGTCCTCTAAGGAGCTATGAACCCCTAGATAAAGGATGCATGAACAATTAGCAAATATCAGATACAACACCTCATATTTATTGCATGTATATAAGGTTATATTCAGAAACAACAATCTAAAGAGGTCTAACCTCTTACATATTCAAAGCATGAATTTTAAAGTATAAATCAGAAACAACTATTATATCTATTTTCAAATTAATATTTGAATCTGATTTCATTTATAATTTGGAAACACAGTTATCTACATAATAATATTGGATGACAAACTTTGGCAATCCAATAAGATATAAATTGAAAATCTATTGATCTGGAGCACGGGTCATTACAGTATATATATATATATATATATATAGACAGACATGTGACGTCCCTGGGATGGTTGAGGTATGTCATGACATCCCTTGGCCATTATGGGGATGCCAAGAAGTCCGCTTTCAAAGCAAAAAATGGATGGAGGAGGAGGAGGAGGAGAGGGACATCTCATCCCCATCCCCAGAACATCCTAGACAGGCATCTAGACCTTGGGGATTTGTCCCTGGGAACACATTGCACTTTACATTCTCATTAACTTGTACTTGCTGTAATAACCCTGAGCAAGATTAAGGCAATTACTTTAGTGTGACAATGTTATTTGTCAAACTATTCTGATGTTCTGCCCTGAAATGATTTCTTGATTTCTCTTTGTATATGCAGGGTAAAATAATCAATCAACTGTTTGCAAATATTCCCAGCAATTTCAAACGAATAACATCACTTCAAATACATGGCAGGTGTAATTCAAGTGTATACATGTATCCAGGCATCACATATAAAATCATTTCAAGTACAGCTATAGATATTGAGGCTTTTCATAATTTCCAGAAATACTCAATCTTGTTGTGCAATGTAATGATTATTTAATCCAGATGGAATTAAACTCAGTACTCTGATGGTGGAAATATATGTATAAAGATATACGAAAATTCCTTTAATAACAGAAATAATGCTCATACACATGGTGTCATTTCATACTGATAATTAAAGTTTAAAGTGACCATACACTATGTTACTGCTGACCTGGAACACAAAGCTCCTCATGAATTCCATGACTCCTTATGACTCCTGCCGCGGGCTCTCAACTGCTCCTGATTTTACCTTGTCTTGATATACAATATACTCAGTGGCTAAGGATTAACTCGGCATGTCTTCTTTAAGAATGCGATGGTCACTTCTAAAATATTCCTCAAAACCTTGGTTGAATTGCCACACACATTAAATATATGGTGCGGCACTCCTATTTGTTTCCATGCAATTCTTCCAAAGCCTCCCTTTGACCCTCATAAACTCCACGTAAGCAGCAACAAGAAGACAGAATAAGTGCAAAATGCCTTAATAACATTCAGACATATTGATTTCTTTGTTTATTGGACTTGGTCGCCATCCTTAATGAAACCCGATCAATATTAAAACAGAACGCCTCCCACATAGACCACGGACAAATATGAACCCTCCCGATCAGAATAGAAGAGCAGCACTACAGGAAATAACTCTGCATAGGCCCGATAACAAATATTCAATTCCCTTTTGATTCTTACAGGAGTATCAATCCTTTAGGAAATATAACAACGCCTGAATTCCCACTGGCATGAACCTTCTTCAACGGAGATGCTGAGATAACCAAACACTTCCAACAATATGATAAATATATTATCAACAAGTATAATCCCAAAATACAGGATCCATCGCCGATAGATTTAAACACAAATCAGGAACAAATCCGCCAATAGATTGAAATACCGACTATGAATGTATTGACTAGAAAGCCACAAATCATTTCCAAACTTCTACCTATATTCACCAATACTCTGATTCTCGATTCTCCAATGTTCGATATAAATTCAAATGCCATGTCCAGGGGTTTCGTCCTTCCATGGCTACGAAATCCTGAGATTTTCTGTTGTCAGTTTTCCAGATATCAAAACAAAACAATATTCATTCCTCTATGATGATTCTTCGGACCCCCGAACGCACCAATATAGTCCGCCAACTTTTAGTTTCACAAACTGAATTATTATTCTAAAAGACTTTACAAAGTATAAAGTATTATATTAATGGCTTTTATAAAGTTTTAATATAATTAATTAATTAAATAATTAAAATGTCTTCTAAGATAAATAAAGATGATTCTAATATAATAATATTTAATTAATTAATCAAATTTCTTCTTCAGGGCATATTAAAAATGGGGACATCACACTTGTCTTACAAGTTTCTTAACGGTAATGTTTGATTTATGAAAAAATCTGAAAATTGTTTTCTTATGAAGCACATGCATAAAATATATGCAGGTGGGTTATTAACATACCACATGGAAATATATACACAATTTAAAGCACCTTTGAGAGTCGGAAGACCCTTTCCATGGAGACATGTCCATGGGATGTTTTGCAATAGCTATGACATCCTGTTGGTACATGGGAGTCTCCTGACTTACTCAAGTTGTTCAGGACATCCTGGTCTTGATGTTTTCCATTTCATAGGAAAAGAAGGTATATTAGTAAAATTAAAAAAGCAAACAGAGGGTGTTTTCAAATAGTTATTTTCATGATGATAATTGCTATATAATAGTCAGATGAATTTTATATTTGTATTTCAGTGTTTCACTTAGTTTTCAATAGTCAACAATGTTAAATTCTCTATGTCATAGATGTTATTGTTATTTGAATTTCAATTGTTTCTATTGTTTACTGATGTTTGACAGATCAATTATACAAGTGTATATCTTTTAAATATGTTTTTTTAATGTTTTTGTATTTTGTGTGCGTTTGTGTAATTTGCTGTCTTCCCTGCCATACCCAAAATCTGCGGAATGTTCTCACTGTTCCATCCCCACACCTCCCCATCCCAGAAATTCAGAGAAATATAACATGTTTTTTTACCATAGATTTGTGTGAATGCCAAATGGTATCTATTACCTGTGATTTTTCCTAATATCCAGGCCACCTGTATTTATAGTATAATTTTCTATCAAGTCACCTTGCATGATGTCTATCCCTTGATCTAGAATCCTAAATGGGCTTCAAAGATATAAGAGAAAGGTCTGGCTAGTTGTTTGGTGACTCATGCAGTTGTGCAAATTTTTTTCTTTTGCATCTTTTCACAGGCTTTTGGCTTTAGCTGCCCGTTTTGCCACGAAAATGGTAGGTTGCTATGGAAGATTGAAGTGGAAACGACACACTCGTTGGTTTGAGATTCACAGCATGCAAGATGCAAGCTTCATGGAGTCACCAGCTTTACTAAATAGCAGGATCAATGAAGCAGACATTTCAGGCAAGCTTTGTGAAATGGCTGGTCTTTTAGAGGTTATCAGAAATCTACAACGTCGTGTGAATGGAAGGCGAAAAAGGTCAATCCAAGGAACGGTATGCCTTCTCTGCTTTGTAAATTAGCTATGTGTAAAAGCATGTACTAGATACATCAGAATTGTGTCATGATATATTGTCTAGTTATTTATCTCACTAACATTACCCTCCTGAATTCTACTGAAGGAAGTTGGAGATGAAATATCATCTCTGCATTCTGGACCTCAAAATAGTGTTGTGCTACCTGATTTGCATGAAGACAACCTTGTAGGTGGGGTCTCGATGAAGGCAGCAGGTGTGCTAGGTAGAGAGATCATTGATCAGGGCCAAGGTGACAAAAAATTGCTGGCCTCAAATGGATCAGATCAGCTTGCACTGTCACCGTTAGATACCTTTATATCCACAACCAGATATTTGAATTCAGGGAGTTTCAGTGAGCTTTCTGTCAGCACATCACCCATTGATGGAAGGAATACACAATTTCTTCCACTTGAAAACCCCAAAGATATGGTCAGGCGGTGGGAGGTGGAGCAATTAGATTTAACTAATGTTGTCAAGGATGCTCTGCAATCTGGGCGGTTGCCCTTAGCAGTTCTTCAGCTTCATCGGTTGCATTCCAGAGAGTTATCAAAGCAAAGAGAGCCTTATGATGTTTTTAAGGAGGTGCAAGAAGTTGGAAAAGCTATTGTATATGACTTATTTTGTGAGGTAAAGTCAAGTGCTGTTATACTGTTCATTCATGCTGTATGCTTCAACTCTTTGAGGTAGTCTAACAATTCAACATTATCACACTTGATCTGAAGCCATATCTTTTATTTGAATTCATCATCAGGGAAAGACAGCTCTAGCCATAGCTGCATTGCATAGGCTTGGAGAAGATGTTGAAGCCAATCTTAGAGAGTTGGCATTTGGTACCGTAAGACGGTCTCTGCGCTCTCAAGTTACCCAGGAACTGAAAAGGCACAGCTGTTTGAGATCTCGTGATGTTAAGATTTTAGAGAGAGTATTACTTCTTGAGGTACTATAAATAATTTTATTTATAAGATGAACTTGATTTGCTTTTGCATGTATTGTATAAGTTTTTCATTCACTTGAATGAGTTTGTACTATAGGCTGGCTAATGATTTTTCAGCTTGAAATAATGTAATTTAAATGCTGATCATTTTGTTTCGAGAAGAGATTGTATCCAAGTGGTAGCTTTTGGAGCACATATGCTGCACGTCGAAGGCCTTTGCTTGTAAACAGTGTGGTGGAAACCTTAGTGGAGGAGGCTAAGTTGCAGCTGATTTGCACATGGGGACCATATAGAGATTATGCAATTGAATGTGGAGAGATAGATGGAGTTGTTATAGGTTCATGGAGCTCCCTCAGCAGTGAAGAAGGTTTCTTGTCTGCACAGACTGAAGATAATGCTAGTGCTGGATATTGGGCAGGTGCAGCTGTCTGGTTAGATGCCTGGGATCAACGAACAATGGATCGTGTAAGTATCAATAGCTAGTACATCTAGATTCAGTTACAAAATGGCATATTGGGAAGAAAATCATGCCTGGAAATACAATCAACCTCTTTGTGAGCTTGTTCCACTAGCTTTAACAGTCGACTCTTTCTTTTTGGATATGCTTGCTTGCTGCATGTGTATGCCATTTTGATGCTCACTTGTGCTATCTTAATATAGGTGCTGAATCTTTGATTATGGTGATGAAAATGAATATTATCTGTCTTGTTATTGATCAGTTTTCCATTAATGGAGATGGAGTTCGGCACATCTACTTAGAATTTGGAAACTTGACAATTTTAGTGAACATTTTGTTATCTGGTATCATATTGGATGGTTGCTCAGAACAGCAAATTCATGGAGAGTTAATTATAGGTTTCTGACAAGAGTTTGACCTGAAATGAATCAACTTTAAATGTTTTATTTGTGGAAAATAAATAAAATGTTAAGGGGTTGGCTATTAGATAGAAAATGGTTTAATGATAAGGTTCATTTACATAAAAGAAGCTCTACAGGTTTAAGCTTAGTGTCCTGATGGGTCTTAAAACTGAAAAATATTTCTCCAAGACGAAGCGTGTAAGATGTATAAAATATAAAAAGCAAAAATAGAAAGTACAATCAAGTTGAATAAAGGTTTATTAAGCTGTTGTTTTTCATAGAGCACCAAAAATTCTTCACCATCTAGGGCATCAAGGAGAAAAACTTAGTGTTCTATTTTTTAATAAAAGAAATGTTGTCGAAGCCCTATTTTTAACAACTTATCAATGGTTTATTTTTATAGTTTCTTCATTTTCAAAGAGCAGATTGGGGATGTAGGTCTATGGGAGCAGGATGCACAATCGGTTACAATAGAAGAGCAGTAGTGCAAAAAGAGAACTCTGGAACTCTGAAACAATGAAAACTTTGGGACTACATGGAGATCCCAACCATGAACATTTCATTCTGATGTTGGACATTTCAATTTAATTGCATTAATATATTAATGATTGAGTTATGTTTTCTTGCATAGAAATGATATATATTTATATAAGGCACTTTCAATTCTTGTATTGTGCCATTTTTTGTGCCGGAGTTTCTCGGGTCCTCTCTTTAGTTGACAGAATCTTTACTGTTATTTGTGTTCCTCGTATACTTTTATCACCTTTTTTGATGTTTGATTGTTGCCTAAATTCCGTATATTTTTCAACAGCAATTCAAGCCTCAAGTGACTGTTTTTTGATGTCAAATACAGGTAATTTTGGATCAACCTTTCTTCATGGGAGTGCACATATCATGGGAGGCACAGTTTGAGTATTTCATTGCTCACAATGACTGGGAGGAGGTTTCAAAACTAATTGACACCATTCCTCCATCTGTCTTGAAAGAAGGCACACTGCATATTCAATTGGATTTTAAAGATTCAATTATGACACCGTCATTCAAGAAAGTGGATGGAAGTGAACATTTTAGTCTTGCTCATTCTGTGCAAGAATTGGATGCAGTAGAGATGGTTTTACCAAAAATTAAACTACTAAGGTTTTCTCTTGGACATGGTTGTGCGATGTCAATGAGAAAGTTGATAGAGGAAAAGTTGGCAGAGAACTTCATTTTCCTGCAGGATTATTGGAAAGGTACACAGGAGATCATATCATTACTTGCATCTGCAGGCCTTATATTTAATATGTCCCAGAAGTTCCCATCTACAGAAGTGGATGAAAAATTTTCCGATTTAGAATTTTCGGATATGCAATATGGAAAACTGCAGCAGGACACAGTCCAGGCAGTTCACAAACTTGTTTTGCATCATTGCATAAAGAATGATTTGCCACATCTTTTGGACTTTTACCTGGATAGTCACTCATTGGCCCTTGATAATACATCTTTATCTTTAATGCAAGCAGTTGCGGTAAGAGGATCTTCTATTTCTATATTTCATTGCTTTCTCATTGTCTGATTTCTTTGGAGAATGCCTGTTTTCAAATTGACATGCTCTCTCTCTTTTCGATGAACTTCATAATGTTGCTAACTTCATTCAGCTTTTTGTCAATTTATTTCAGTCTCCACTTTTTGTGAATTTCCTTTCTCCTTACCACACTCTAATTAGCATATGGAATTGTTAGGATACTGATAAACTGTCATAAGGTTTGTGTTCATGTTCAAGTCCAGAAGGAAAAAAATCAGAACAAGTTTGTCCACTGATAAAATTAAAGGAAAAAATCATGATCAAGTTTGAAGAATATAAATATACAATATTACATATTTTTATTATGATACTAAAATAATTATTACATTATTATTTAATAATATTACATGTTAATAAATATTTAATATACAACGAAATTTTGAATAAAATTTTATGAAAAATTTAAAACCTGAAATTAAAACCTAAAACATAAATTCCAATTATTTAGCTTGACAACAAGGAGGTACTTTCCATAGTGTATCAAATTATGTAGTTTGATCAAGACTCAATTGAGTAGTTTTTGAGTCAAACTCATTAACCCATATTTTATGAGTAGTGGTTCACACGAACCCATCTCCCACGAGCATGAATAGTTCACTTACACTACTACATTTAAGTGATGCTCAAAGGGGTGAAGCATTGAGACTTCTTGGGAGATCACCCATCCCAATATTACTTCAACTCAAGTGAGCTTAACCATGCAGTTTTCCCCAACATAAAGCTCACTAATTATAGGTTTCTATTGAGACAAAACAATTTACAAGAGTTGGACATACGGGGATTCTGGGTGACCGTATTGGAAGTTTTTTGGAATAATAGACCTCTATGGGTGAATTTAACATTTTCAGAATGATTTAACACAATTTATCTCTTCTCACTTCCCTTTTTTCTTAGAAAGTAACAAAAAATACATAGAATATAAAAATATATTCTTGATTGTGTAGCATCATCATACAGGGATTGAGTGGAGGGGTTTTATAAGAGAGTTGTGATGATATATTTACATAGACAGTTGTTTTATCTTATTCCGCATCCTCAATTCATTTATTGTAAAAAAAATACCTATCTGGAATTGAGCAAGCATTCATGAGATGTTGATCCATCATCGTAGTCATGTAAGATGCTTTTGTTTGTTTTTTCCAATGCTCAACTAGCAAAAGACCCAAAAATAATACTGGAACTACAGAAGAAATAGTACTAGAAGCAAAGACATAAAATGATTTCCGGCATTCAGCCAGAATCACCTAAATTGAAAGTCATGCATGCACATTGATGCATTTGTATTAGAGTCTGTACTATATCCTCTAAAACAATATTGATTTAATCTACCTGTATATGCATTCTGTATGATTCTTGGTAATTTCTACTTTCATCAAGACTGTATACCTTGTTTAGCCAAGTGATTACTTTTTTAAACCAAATTTTATGGATCATTGCACAATGTGATGGCTCTCAACTTGCATCAAATTAACAATGCTTATAAAAATATTATAACAATAGTCCAAAACAACTGGACATTTTATGTGTTTACAGGGAGATTGCCACTGGGCACAGTGGTTGCTTTTGTCAAGGATAAGGGGATTTGAATATGATGCATCTTTTTCCAATGCACGATCAAATCTCTCTCGAAATGTAACTCCCGGTAGGAAGCTTGAACTTCCTGAAATTGAAGATCTTATACCTACAGTAGACGACATGGCTGAGGGAGGATGGGAGAAGGCTGCCCTTGCAACTTTAATGTATGCTCCAGTTCCCCTGCAGAGATGTTTGTGCAGTGGAAGCGTAAATAGGCATCGCAGGACCTCATGGCAATGCACGGTTGAGAACCTTCGACCAGCTCTGCAAATTTTTCCCACACTCTGGCGTTCGTTACTAGCAGTTTGCTTTGGTCAAGAAGCATGCAGTATACCCTTAAGTCCAACTGCAAAGAGTGGTGACATTCCTGAAATCTACCCTGAACTCTACTTGCAACTATTTTGTCTTTGTTCAGATTATGTGGTGTTTTCATTCATTTTAAATATATATGATTTTCCTTTACATCTGCAGTTAGTTTATCAGTGCGTAAATCTGGTCTCTTCGAGTACTCAAATTGGCGTGATGGCCTATTTTCATCAGCTGGTGGTGATACCTCACTGTTACAGATGGTTCCTCACTGGTTTCCCAAGGCTGTCAGGAGATTGCTTCAGCTCTCTATGCAGGTTTCTATTCTACTTATAAGATTTGCAAATATAAAGGATGGTGACATTTGTGTTTCTTGTACAAGTCCCCTAGGCCTTCTTGTATTATTGCTTATAATAAAAATTAAACTAATTAGACTTGTATTGATGTCAATAAATGAGTAAAGAACATCAATGAGATTGTATAACGATACAAGTATGAGGTAAGACAATGTGTAACTTATCTCCTACACCAATAGTTATTAAAAAGCACAGATTATGGAATTGAAGTGAGACATTGCACCCAAGATATTGTCACCAAAATAGAAGAATCGTCTGAACAACTGCACACTCTGTCATTAGTTGTGTTCTCTGTAACCATGGAATTCTCAGAAGTGTTGGTAATGAGTGCTTAAGTGCTAAGCTAGTTTTTTCAGATTACATAGCTGAAGCTTTAAGGATGATTATTATTGTTGAAATGCAATGTCAATAAAAAAAAGGATAGAGAGAAAGACATTAAGAAATAAATTCTGTTAATGTCTCACAAGTGACCAAAAGAGGTTGGTGGGACTCAGAAACACAACTAAAGACAATATCAAGAGGAAGCAAAAATGAGGCTCCAAAAAGTGACAAAACAAAGATAACTAACAGCAATGATAGAGAAATATCTGTTCTTAAGGTAGGATTTTAAGCAACATTATGACAAGTTTTTGGAATGTGCATCATGAAATTTATAGTCCCGACTTATTAAGTAGATCTTGCAATTTGTCTATTAACGAAGAAATCCATTGGTCTATGCTTACAGTATTTTCTTTTTCTGGCATCCAGTGTGTGTAGTCACTGTTTGATTATTTTCTCTCATTTTTTCAGGGACCTGTTGGAGGACGCACAGTAGCAGTTAATACAACAGTTTCAGAGACATTTGAAGGTGGGAGGACAAACCTGGTTCCTGATGTTGGAGGAGCTGAGGAGGTTGATGCTCTTTCATGGGAAGTAGCACTTCAGAAAAACATTGAAGAGGAATTATATGCATCGTCATTTGAAGTATGCACCATTAATTCTAACTTGAACAGTCTGTTATCCTATATGATGTGCAAGGATAACTGAACAAAAAGGAAAGTGCTAAAAAGTAGTAACAATACTTTCTTGATGTTACATTCTTTTTGCTTGCTTACACCAAATTTCTTTTTGTATCTTTGTTATTCCATCTTAATCTATGCCTAGGCATGTTCTCTCTTTTGGCATAAGTTCACTTCTTTTGATTACTCTTGGTCTAGCTTAAAGATTATTTTTTGAAATGCAACTGACCAAGATGTTCCTTCTGCTGTTGAAGTTGTCTCAATTCTGGACCATCTAAGTGAACAATAATGATAGCAAGCTAAGATTTATATAAACAGGATATTTTTCATGGGATCCATTTTTACTAAATAATGATAGGTTAGAAATTTGGTCCTAGTTACTGATTTTTTTCCCCATAATTATTAGATTGAGGAAAGTTTCAACAACCAAAAAAATGCAGTATTATTTAAGGGTACAACTAGTGGGGGTAGGGTGAAGTAGGTGCAGACTTGGAAAAGTCTGCTCCTTTAAGATGGCAACGCGTGCAACCCCAAAATAAGCCTGATGGCGAGCCGCTCACAGTGATTGAATTGTTGTTTTTCCATGTAGGGTCAAAAGTTAGCTGGTGAAAATTCCTTCATACACATCTGTAGGCACATCTAGAGGTACACTATTTGCTGTATAATCATGAAATACATTTATGGTAGCATGAGGATAGTTCCCTTGCAAGTTGAAAATATTAATGTGTATACCTCAATGAACATAAAGGCATAGTTATGCTTATAGTTAACAATGAGAAGGCCATGAGATTTATGAGCAAGCTGATTACTGTTGAGGATAATTATAGTACCAAGTATTATTTGTAATGTCCATAGTCCAACATTGGACAAAACTTGCAAAAACACAACCAATAAAATTCTTTTTTTTTTCAAAAGCAAAGCATTATTATAATAGGAATCCTTGTTTTTTTACCAGTTCTGCTCACAATTTCCAAGCAAAATTGCCCACAATTTCTTCCTGTGAGTTGTGATTTTGTACAAAAGAACGATTGATTTTCCTACCCTTGATTTCATACAGATCTGACATACAAATCCTTCTTTTGGCTCTTTAACATAGGTGGTGAAGTAGAAAACCCTAGAGGAAGCATGGTCTGGGAGGAAGCCCAAAGTAAGTCATCTCAAGGCCTTTGGTTCCATTGCCTATGTTTGGATTCTATATGAGAAGAGAACCAAGTTAGATCCCAAGAGTAAGAAATTGATGATTATAGGGTACACCGACACTTATAAGGTCTATGGGCTGGTTGATGTTGACACCAATAGGTTGACCTTTAGTTGAGATGTCATGGTTGATGAAGAAGCCAAACCTTTCAAAACTTTTCTAAAATTTAAAATAATCGAAGATCAGCCTATTGTGGCAAAGGATTCAGTTGTTAAGATTTAGGTAGCTCCACTTGAAGGTGGGGAGGATTTTGAGCATGTGGAGTCTGCCAGGTCAGTAATAGTCCTAGAATCAATTGATGACAACTTGAATCAACATCTAGAAGACACAGATATAGGTACCCCAAGTCATGGTGACAACATCATTTGGATGAAGAGGATCCTAAGAAGAGACCAAGGTAGTGGCAAAGTATCATTGGAGATGTTCAAATAATTGAAATGATCGAGGGATGATCATCAAGGGGCAAGAGAAAGAGGAACACGATCAACATTGCTCTAATGGCCAATATTTAGGGGAGTTTATGAACCAAAGGTGTTTGAGGAGGCAAAAGGAAAACCTAAGTGGGAAAAGGCCATGGCAGCTGAACATGAGTCTTATGAAAAATAAGACTTGGGACATCACAAATCTTCCACTAGAGACCATTGGCTGCAAATGGGTGTACAAGGTCAAGTACAAGGTAGATGGTACACAAGTTAATTACAAAGTTTGGTTGGTTGCAAAAGGGTTCTCAGAAAGAGGGCATTGATTACAAGGAAATCTTTGCTTCTATAGTAGAGATGAGCACAATCCAACAAGTCCTAGCCATAGCAACTTAGTTTGACTAGACAATCCATCAAATGGATGCAAAGAGTGCTTTTGTCAATGGAGATTTGGAGGAAGAAGTGTACATATATCAACCATAAGGTTTTTAGGTTATAGGGAAGAAGCATTTTGTATGGCTTCTGAATAAAGCTCTATATGGCCTGAAGCGGGCACTGTACATTAAAATTGACAGATATTTGGTTGAATAGGGATTCCAGTGGGGTCCTTTGGATTCCAATTTGTATGTCAAAAACATAGATAATGATCTCATTTTATCGGTCATATATCTAGATGACATCATTATTATAGGTAGTGATGCTCATGCTATTGAACATATCATATCTAATATAAGTAAAGCTTTTGACATGCATGATCTAGGCCTCCTACATTACTACCTAGGTGTAGAAGTTTGGCATAGGTGGAAACATTTTTGTCTCATAATCCAAATATGCCAAGAGTTTGCTCAACAAATTGAGAATGACAGATTATGAAATCTCATCTACACTTGTGGAGAAAGGGTTGAAGCTTTCCACAAAAATTGACTATAAGATAGTTAATGAGTCAACCTATAGGCAACTAGTGGGGAGCCTAATATATCTTACAACTATTAGAATAATATTAAATTATTAAAAGATAAGGTTTACAGTTGTGATAAAGCCACTTTAGTGGAAAGTGTTTTCTCTTTGTTTTTTTTTAGATTCGCTTTTTAGTTTTAGTGAGTCATGTAATGTTTATCCATTTGGGTGGTTTCTTCTCCAATTTCTATATAAGTAGATGAAGAACTCTTTGTAATTCTTATGCTGTTAATTAATAGAATATGAAAATATTGTGTTCTATTAATTTTTATGGTATCAGAGTAGGGAGTCACATGAAACAAAATAGAATCTTGTGGAAAAACTCGTGAGGGTTTCAAAGTTAAATCACGGGTTGGCTTTTTGTGTGGACAGATATTTTTCAAAGAATTGTGTAGGAATTTTCATGCAAATTAACTTGCATGTGCATGTATGTTAGTTGCATATAAGTTGCATGTACTTGCATGTTGCTTGCATGTGAAGGATTCATGGTGTTTAAAGTTTTGAGTATTTCTTCTTTTCTAATTTTTTACTTGGCTAGCTTGTGGATTGTAGTGGATGTTTTGTGTGACATTTTTATACAGATTTTCTAGAGTTTGTAGTGTGCTCTTGAAATGTGTGCAAGGGAATGAAGATATTTCTGTTTGATTGGGCCACAACAGGCTTGTGGCAAAAGAGGCCAAGATTGTGTTCTTGGGTCTTGACAATGTGGGGAAGATCACTTTGTTGAATATGCTTAAAGTGCAAAATCAGCCTACACAACATAACAAGGCTAATGAAGTTAGTTTGAATGAAAGAAAGAGTTCTACTTTTGCAATGAGGGTAGTAGCAACATTGACTCTAATAATTGCATCATTCAGTGTTCCTTTCGTTGGAGTTACTTTCAATGACCATCATAATGAAGATGGAGCAAACTTAGAAGGTTGTACAACCATGCACTTTGTCTACAAATATCTTGAAGTAAAATGTGCTGATGTACTTCTTGAAGTTAATGACGACACACTTTGTCACCATGTTGAAGATCCTCCAAATGCACTTCCAGGAGAGTTTGGAAGGATTATTATGCCAAGATGAATTGCTTGTATTTTAAGAAGTCGACACTTTGCAGACAGGTAGGAAGGCAGTGTAGATAAAATTCAAAATGGATGGTTGCCTAGTTAGCTTAGGAGTTTGTGATCTAGGGAGTCATACCCTTACGAGGGTTATGAGAAAACTTGATGGAGCTCAATAAAGTAGCTTAACATGGATTGTTGTCCAATGGTTTGGGAGATTTGTGATTCGGGATTTTGGGGAGGTGGTAATTTGGGAACTTGGGAATTCAGCTCGGGAGCTACACCTTTACGAAGGTTCAAGGCAGCTTGATGGAGCTCAACTTGGTGTATGGTTTATTTTCAAAGAATAACTTTTGAAGAATGGCATATTCATGGTTCGGGGTGTTTTTAGTTTGTTATGTTTTGCTTTTAGTAAAGTAAGCCTTGAGGGGGGGTTATTAGAATAATATTAAATTATTAAAAGATAAGGCTTACAGTGGCAAGTGTTTTTTTTTTCATTTTCTTTTAGATTCACCTTTTAGTTTTAGTGAGTCATGTAATGTTTATCCATTTGGGTGGTTTCTTCTCCAATCTCTATATAAGTAGATGAACCTCTTTGTAATTCTTATCCTGTTAATTAATAGAATATTAAAATATTGTGTTCTATTAATTTTTGCAATAACAACCACTAGATCTAATTTGAGCTATGCTACGAGTTTCATTTCTAGATCCATGATAGCACCAAAGAAAAAACATTGGATTGTAGTGAAGACTGTGTTGAGATATGTGAAAGGGACACTTGACTTTGGTATAGTAGAAGAAAAAGCCCTAGGTTGTGTGGATTTACGAACTTAGATTGGTTATGTTTTGTGGATGATAGAAAATCCACTTTTGGATATGTTTTCAGCCTTGGCATAGGTGCAATCACATGTACTAACAAGAAGCAATATGTAGTAACTCTTTCCTTGATCGAAGTAGAATATTGAGGAGCAGTAAAAGCAACATGTGAGGCAGTTTGGCTTAGAAGGATGCTTTCAAACATGAAGATGCCAAATATTGAGTCTACATGCTTGTTTTGCGACAATCAAGAGGTGCTCAAACTTGCCCAGTATTTAGTCTTCCACGAGCATACCAAACATGTGGAAATACATTCACTTCAGCAGACAACTAGTAAAAGAAGGATCTGTTATGTTGCAGTATTGTCCAATAGATGATTAAACTACATACATTCTTACCAAGTCTTTGGGTCTTGGCAAATTTGTAAAATTTTGGGATAAGCTTGGTGTAGTTAGTAAATTGACCCATAAGGGAGAGTATTAAAGTAATTATTATTTAGTAATGGTCAATTAGTTATTAGTCACAGGCTTTAATAAAGTCATTTCAACTTTAGGTTTTATTTTCTTTCAGTATGTTCCTTTTATTTATCCCACATTCATAATGTGGTTTGTCATCCTATATAAGAAAGCTTTCACTTCTTATTTATTTAATGAAATCTTGGTTATTTTTACATGCTTGATTTATGTAATAATTTAATTACAATATGAAGAAGGTTTAGTAGGGAGAAGGAATTCTTTTTTGGTTTCAACTAAAGGCTAGACTAGTTCATTCACGTTAGCTAACAATTCATTTCATCATCAAAAATAGAAGAGAGAGAGAGAGATACATATTGATAGATCTCTAATCTACTACACAAGCAAATATTACAATCATAGAGAGCTACGAAGAGAGAATTTACAATTAACTATATTTTTTACCAATCAAACATACATCAGGTGTCTAATGATTCGATATTAAATTCATCTAAAAACAATCATATACAATAGTTCCATTTTGCTGATCTTTCCTTTCACTACACCAACTTTGTGCAAAACATACAAGTACATAATACGCATAAAATACACGAGTATTAACTTCTCAATCGAAATATTGTATAATATATTATATTTAATAAGGATAATATCTATACTTATTTATATAATATATATGTTTTATAATTTCATAAATAAAATTAATCATGGCAAAGGTTATATTATATACCATATAGTGTTTATAATATTATGTATATAGAATACAATAAAATTCTTTATAACAAACATAAGCAACTCTCAACAAATATATTTTAAGAAAGAAGTTTAGAAAGTTTTTTTTTTTTTTTTTTTAATTATAGAATAAACACATTACAATACAGCATGATTAGCACTTAGCAAACCCAAAAAAACAGAGCTGTCCAGTTGCTGCCTGTACAGTCCGCTATACCACCTTACAATGGCCTATACATATCAGTGTAGTATATCAGCCTATAAATTAATTTATACATATCAGCGTTGATTTATAGCCTTACAAATAGCCTATACATTGTATCACTCAAATGGTTTGCTCAAGGCTCGTCCTCTAGGCTCATCCTCCAGGCTCCTGCTTTCATTGGAGGACTCCATGCTGTTCGAGTTTGCCAGTGCTTTTATGGATTCCAATTCATCATTGGAGAACCCCATTTCGGTCTCTAGGCTGTCATTTGAATGCAATCTGGGTGCTCTAGTCATGTGGGTCTTATTAGCTGCAGCTTGCTCATCATTGAACTCGTTTTGGAATGCCTCTAAAGCTCTCATGAAAACTGACAGATTAGGCTGGTCATGTTGCCAGGAATGCCCATCTTTGATCTCATGCTGGTTGATGCGGACTAATCCATCCTTTAGCAGCTTTAGGAACTTGCTTTCAGCTTGTTGACTTGATCAGCGTACTCCTCTTTGAAGATCCTCAATGCCTGGATGAAAACAGCCAAGCTGGGGTGTCCTTGTGACAGTGAATTTTTTTAGTAAATATTCGATAATTTTTTGTTTCTCAGTGAAATTTAGATTTTGAAAATTACATGGAAAGCTAACATGGAGGGGAATAAAATCCATATATTAACTAGAGAATTGTTTTAAAAAACATATGAGCAGTTTTATGCAGAAGCAGACTGTTTTACGGAAAGATGAAATTTCAGAATTTATAAACTGAAGAAAATGACTCGTATGTTTATTCAAACACAATTTTTAACATGTCTCACAAAACACACAATGAAAACACATGCCATAAGTTCCATTCCAATCAAATTTCACCCAACACACTTCTAAACCCAAATTTCATAAATGACAATTTATACTAAATTAAAAAATGAAAGAATAATGAATAGTGTCATCTTGCCACTTTTTACCAATTAACTAATCATAGTGATACAAATCTCAAGGAGAGGATCTCCGTTCTTTTCTTGATGATATGCTATCACAATAAATATGGGAAAGATCTCTATCTCATCTAAATGGTACGCCACATTAATAAAACATATACAAATACAATAGAGCCTACAAGATAAAGATACCAAATCCTTCAAATGATTGAATTTTGACTTAACAACAACTTAACCACTTACACAATAACTTGACAAAAGATCTACAATGAACAAAATTACAACTTGCACCTCGTCAAGAATATTATAAAATTCAAAAATTGAATGCTATCTTGAAAGCTCTAAGATGCCAAACTTGACCAACAAGAGATCACTCACTTCCCAATCATATGGCATCCTCAAGCCATTTCAAGGCTTTAGCCAACCCTTACGCTTGGAGGAATCATCAAGTATTGGTTTCACACACTCACAAAACACACATTCTTAAGCATATTGAATAACACAAGGAACACAAAACATGGGAAAACTCTTATAAGAAACTTTGTTTATTGATTGAAGATTAGGGAAAGTTTAAACCCAAGAGTAACCATTAACCAAGGGTATTCATACCCATATAAAGATAAGTAATTTGGGTGTTCATACCCAACATAATCCACTATATCCTTTTTATTTCACATCTCAAACTTACCAAAACAATTTATAACATTCTCTAAACTCCTAAAAGCCGTAAGTAACACAAGAAGATCAAAATCTGTATTTATCTCTTTACAATATGAGAAAGGAATTCATCTCCGAAACCTACATTCATTCTCAACTCTTTTTGACACAGCTATGCTACATCCACACCTTAAAAAGGGATGATTGCTACTACCAATATGAAAGCTAGCCAAAAATGATATCTATTTGAATTGTGTAAAAGATGGTAGAGACACCCTTGAAGTGAATGATCTAGTTCGTGATGTTTCTAAATGTTGGGAATCTGGTAAGTATTAAAAGATAGGAGAAACTGCCATTAGATGTTTCAAGCTACCTACCTGTCATAAGCAAGCAATCATGGTCTTCATTGTGCCTAAATTGCATGTGCTTCTAGTGGAGATTTAGAAAATACTCCAATTGTTGGTAGGTTGTTGAAGCATGAATACATTTATGGGAAGTATCTTGGACTATTGCACAAAGTGATACAGAAGCTTACTCAAATAAGAAGAGAACAATTATGGAAGGCTAGCCAGAGAATAATAGTTGTTAAAGGAGCCTTTGTGGAGAAGGATTTTTATGCTCTTTTAGAGTGTTCCTTGTATGACAGTTTAGATGATGATTCCAGTATAGTGATTTGTAGACCAATGAAATGTTGAAGATGTGGGTAGTAAATTAGTATTCAACCATAGGAATAGAAGCTTTGAACTTGGGATTTCCAAATCTTTTCCCCTGGATTTGATATCATTTGGAAAGTGTTAAGCTGTGGATGATGCAGCTGAAGGCTCCAACATTTATTGATATATTAAATACTAAACAAGCACATAAAGGAGAACAGGTTCAAGTAGGTTTTGACTTATTGAAATAAATTATTATAGTTGAAAAACCACACTCTTTTATTACAAATAATATGGATGATGGAAGGGAAAATGATTCTCATTCTTGAGGCCATTATAAATTTTAGAGAAAGAAAGCTAAGAAACAAAATAGTGACAAATATCTCGTTCGTATTAGAATATGGGCAGAGACAAAAGAGAAGCTGCAAATAATTTAATTGAAATAATATGGTGCTTCACACCTTTTCATTCATTAGATATTGCATATATATAGGACTTGTGTTTCCTATGTTATAGGAAATGTCCTATAACAACTTGTGACTAACAAATAAACAAACTCCTAAATATATGAGTTGTTAAAACAACTCATAATACAAACAGTATTAATTACGTGAGCTATAACAACAACTCACTTTTATTGTAGCACACATTATTATTCTAACCCATGTGAACAATAATTCCCAACACCCCCCTTAGTGTGAACATGGTAAGAACTCACACCCTACATCTGCAGTAGGCCCAACTCTAGTGACTCATGATCTTGATTCAAAACAAAAGGCACTTCCCATCAACCTTTTATGGTTTTCACACAGGCTTACCACAAACCTGGACATGAATAGGAACCCACCAACTGTCCACCTCCTGTAGTTTTTTGGATCCTCCCACAAACCCTTTCAAGATCCATGAACTGCATTACACTAGTGCTTTTGTTCATTACAATATTTTACACTAGAGGGTTACATAAGAAAATAACACACATAGAAAATGAAATGCCACTAGAGCTGATAAGCCACCCCGTCGTTGGTGACTCACGAGAGGTTGCTGATTGACCTCCTTCCTCCGTTGCCTCCTGCTTCCAATGTTGAATTTATCTAAAGCACATATTCTTCATCATTGGGACATGATAACTCTTCATTATTGGCATGGTTTTCCCAATCAGTTTCTTTAGCTAAGGAAGCATGATGATCCAGTTTATCATCTAGTAGATCTTGTGCCCTCTTCTTACAAGTCAAAATTACATGTCCTATTTCATTACAATAGAAGCATTTGATTTTTCCTTTTGAAGGAATATGTTTGGATTTGTACTTGCCTTTTCTTGCTTTGTTATGTACAAATAAGACCTCTTCAGATTCTGAGTCTCCATTATGGTCAAGTAGAGTAGATATTACCCCTTCAAGACTAATGGTTACCTTACTTAATGTGAACACCATTCACGGGACTCAGGCTCTGGACACCAATTTCTAACACCAACTCTACCAAAATCATCAATTACATCATTAGATATATTATGTGCTACAATATGGGCAGGGCCTTCAGTATGCCAATATTCTCTCCTAGTCATAAGCGCAAAAAATGAACCAGCTTTGATAACATAACAACTCGTGACTAACAAATAAACAAACTCCTAAATATATGAGTTGTTAAAACAACTCATAATACAAACAATATTAATTACGTGAGCTATAACAACAACTCACTTTTATTGGAGCACACATTATTATTCTAACTCATGTGAACAATAATTCCCAATAGTTCGATGGAAAGATCTTCTTGAAGAGGATGCTAAATGGAAGGGTGTAGGAAATCTTTGGCATCCTAATTTGTGATTGCTTGAGGACAAGCAATCTTAGGTAGAGCAGATGGTAATGTCCCCTCTTTGAAATCTCCTACAATTGCCAGCAAGGATTTAGTGTGGGTATCTAAAACTCCAATTGGGCTTATATAACCACATGCCACACATTTTAAGATTCTTTTAAACATTGCGCAACATTCTAAAACATAGCACAATCATAACAAAGGACGGTGTAGCATAAGCTTTCAAAGGCTAAGCCACAATGATATGGTGTAAGCTTTAAGGGAAGAAAATGAAAGATTAAATAATTTTATTATAATTAGATATTGTTAATGATATCAATCAAAGGGAATTTGAAGAGTTGCCTTTGTGAGGAATATTCTATTTAAGAGAGGCCAATCATGGAGGAGGCATATTGAGAAGACATTCTATTATCTGATTTCTACTCCTTGTTGGAGCATGGAACTTTGGTTAAATAATTTTGAGGACGAAAATCCTCTAGGTCTGGAATTGAAGGATGAAAACCTACAATTCCTTGGAATTTCATATGGAGATCACCCATTTGCAGATTTGATTCATTTTCGGTTTGTAATTAAAGAAAATATCCTTTCAAACGTTCAATTCATAATTGGATTTTGGCACTAGAATCAATACAGGTATTCTGCCATTATTGGATGTTCAGGACTACCTACCCTGGTGCGCCACCAGTGAGAAGGATTTGCTGCATTTTTTATTGTTTGGAGGATATTTCATCTTCAGCTGTGGAGAAATCATTGTACACTGCCCATTACATTTCTGAGATCTTGATACTTTAGAAAGATTGTTGATAATGTAAATCCATGCCATTCTCTGTATCAGGCCTATCGCATCATTCCCAGGAGCAATTCTAAGACATATCATTGCCAGCAATACACATTAACAGAGGTGACTTGGTCCAAGATCTGGACATATATTGATCATCATAGCATTTCTAAAGCAAACTTATATTGTGTGAATAGCAATTGGGACTGTCACCCAATCCACATCATCCACGGTCATAAAAGAAGAAACACGCAACAGCCTGCAATCCTTGTCTGAGATTGGGATTTAAGAGGGAGGTAGCTGCATCAATTGCTCGAGGAGTGGGTTTGAACTGTCATTGACATACCAGCAAAATGTCATCAAGGAATATTTAGTTGAGAACAGTCATTTGATGTATATAAATGTGACTTGTTTGAAGACTAATGATAGATGAATGCCAACAGCATAATGGAAATAAATCATTTACTTCAATCTCTGATCTAATTTTTTATACAATAAGGGTTAAATACCGTCAATTGTGCTGATAGAATATTCTCAGTTGTGTAAGTCTGTAGATCAGCGATTCATCTCAGCTATATTGGCTGGTTATTTCCATTAATTAACCTCAGGGAAGGAAGAATAAATATATGGGACATTACATCAAGTTTGAAGCAGTGCCTTCCAAAATTTTCATTCTGTGATGATGCCTATTAAGATTGATTGGTCCTAATTTGATGCACTGTTATTCATGAAAGCACCTTGATCAACAAAGAAGCTTATCATCACCAGTTTGAAGATTTTAGTCACACTTCAAGGTTGAAGGTGCTCTGCTATAGTTTGGTGGATAGGGCTGAGGAGAATACCAAAAGTATCCCATCAGTGGGGAGGTGTAATTGCTATCAAGCACATGGCTGACATAAATGATCAGAAAAGGAGAAGATATCTGTACAGTTATAATAACAAGGAGGTCACATAGTTTCTAACTTTAAGCTTTATTACTCTTGAATACTATTACTATTGTAGATGGCATCACTTTATGATTCTCTTTTATATTATTTACTCTATATGGAATTCTTTATAGATTTCCCATGTTAGACTTTGGGTCACACGATTGGCCTGCTTAAGATACATCCTTAATGGAGGAAGTACTGAGCGTGATCTTCAGTTGAGGTACAAGTGTTACATCTTATTCAAGAGAAAATAATTTTAAAGGAAGAATATGAAGTATGCTTTGTCAAAGGTAAATAAAAATCCATTCTGTGTTAAGAATAACAATCAATAAAAATAAAAATAGCCCAGTTTGTGGTCAGTCTAGCAATTGAATGTATCAAATGTTTTTTAGACATTGCAAAACTGGGAATGCCAATAGTTTGAAATCTATTGGCAAAAAGTGCTCTTTGGAAGGGCATGAATAATTGACACCAACTTGTGCATGATGTCAAAGTAACCATATTCTTTGTTATCAAAAAATATCAAGAATAAAGCATACTATTGAATTCCCTTCTTAAATTGCTCACTTGCCAGTCTGTGAATGCATGTTTCGCTGTAGCACTTCACTATTCAGTAATGTATTTATTAACTCCAATCATTAATAGCTATTGAAATCGATCCTAAGAAGTTGTATTTGTGGGAGCTGATGCCTGGGAGCTCATACAGGAGTTAATTGTGCTTTTATTTTAGGATCTGTGCACTGGTTTAATGGAAAGCAATTCTAATTCTCTTCTATTGGATATTCTTTGTATATGTTCTACATTGTGGTGGCTGACTGAAAGTGCTATTTTTCTTTTGTAAATGCTTGTCTGATTGTTGTTGATTTAGTTTCTGGCATTGTCTTATGCCCTTTAATTTATTTGACATTTATCATACGAAACGCATGCAATTTATAGTTGAGTGGGGTGTCTAAGCTCAAATGTGCAACTAGTAAATTGATTGTTGAAAAATCTGGAATTTGTAGTTTTTTATTTTTTAATTCCTTGTTGAACTGTAGGGAACATGTACTACATCACCTGCGGTGTGTTTAGCATGTACAAGTGGAACTGTTTAGCTTTTTGATGATTTTCTGTATACAACTTACTTATTTTTCTCATCATAACATCCATTCTCCTCCTCAAGACAGTTATCAACTCTCTCTGAAAAAAATAATGAACTATTATTATAAGTTGTAACCTCTCAGTCTTTGTGACATATGGGGAATTTCATCTTGCTTTTTTACTATGAAAGTATCTTGAACTGGGAATGACATTTACACCTATATTTGGTCAAAAGTGTTAAGTGGTTTTTCTGGAGATTTTTACTGCTAATTATATGAAAGACACGTAGCCATGTAGAACGTGTGGGCAATATGGAAGAAAGTTCCTCTTAACTAGATTAAAATATAACAAATGAACATAACCTCAGACTATTATTTAAGCAACAGAGAATTGTGATTCTGTAAAAATATATAAGCTAATATTCCACCAAGTTTCAGTGAAGAAGGAATGGAGGAACATGCTGTAAGAGTGGCTGGAGAGACCCCCCAGTTTGAGGAGATGGTCCCAAATACTGGATAAAATAAAAATATGAAAATTATATTTTACCAATAGCAGATTATAGGTTAGCTTAACTTCCCCATAGGCTCACCACAAAGACATGCAATGCATATAAAAAAGAATATGAGAATGGGTGCCCTTCAGGAAGCTTCTGATATATACAATCTTTACAAATTGCAGCATAAAATAAGTACAATGACTGAAATGTGAGAAGGTTTGTGTATTAGACCTCTTATCATGAAAGAAAAAGTAGTAGATGAAACTGTAAACACTTAAAACAATGTAGGCTTAAAATTAAATAAACAACAAACAATATCGAATCAAAACATTAATTTCTTAATTTTTGGTACAACTCGAGTTGCCTAATACACATTCAGGAAGAAAAGACAAAAAAAGTGTATCTTAAAAGATAATTGTCTTTTAAATGTTATTTCCTTTATATATTATTTTTTTCAAGTTTCCTGACATGGGACATCAGGGTTTCCCTCTAGCAGGATATTCTGGGGGAGATGTCCTCTGAACATCTCTAAGCTGTACCTTCTTAACAGGGAATATTCTCCTTGCATACCCTGCATTTGGGGACAGGAGAGGAGAGTTTTTTTAACATGCCCACATCCTCAGGATGTAGGTAACACAAGGGATTCCAGGGGATTCACCATCCATCCTTAGGGATGCTTCTCCACATAATACTGATATAAACAAGATTCAAATTCAAAATGAAACATGTCTAATATTTCTATGGGTTACTATCTAAGCTAACTATTGGTAAGTTACTTGTGAAAGGATTGGTACTCTTCACTAGATTTTGGTGTCTGGACTCTGAATTGTCTGCCATGGATCATAAATGCACAACTGAATTTGCAGGCTTAATCATGCTGATTTTGTAATATCCCTAACCATCTGGACAATGCTCTTGACCCCAAGTATTTAGAAAGTTACTAAAGGAAAAAGCTTTTGAAGAATGAAATGCTCAACTTGGTCAGGAAGACTCAAACTCATTCAAATGTTCAATTAATGTTTTATTTGGAATGATTTTGGTATGCATATTGATGGCCATAATTCTACAAATTGATCAGAGATTCCACTCATTGTTCACTGCTAAAATGTTTTTGTAAAGCCACTTCCTGATTGCTGCCCTTTGTCCTACTAGTCCTATTATGCATTTTTGATCCAACATTATTTTCTTATTTCAAATGTTTACAAAAGGTGAATTGTCATTTTTGGTGTTTCAACAAAAACCTGAAAAATATTGAGACTTAAGATTCTCTTCTTTCACTGATATGGAATGTTTCTTAGGTTAAATGTTCAAAACTATTCAATACAGCTTTTGTTTTCTCAATCAAATGTAAGGTCTTGAATAGAAACTTTCCATTTTTGACTGGCTTCAGTATCCATATTTTTAGACATTCTATCTGATTGTTTTATGCTTTCTAGGAGGGTAACTTTGGAGTAGAACATCACTTGCACAGGGGACGTGCACTTGCGGCTTTCAGTTGTCTCATTGGAAATCGAGCACAGAAATTGAATTCACTTGGGCATGTCCAAGAGCAAATGGGAAAGTCTTCACGAGGTCAATCACAAGCGTCCTCTGAGATTCAGGTGTTGCTTTCACAGTTGACTCAGAGTGAAGAGAAGCTTCTTATCTCTGTAAGATTTTCTGTCCTTTTCTTTCATAAAACACAAAGTCCCATAACAAGGTATCAAGAATGTTGGACAAAGCTTTTGATAAACATACCATAAGAGATATTCAATTGCAAAACTGAAAGAAAGAATATAAATAAGTCCTCTGATGTTCATTATCAGTCAAAGTGAATTTAGCATGGAAGACGCAAAAACTTACTCAAAACAAATACATGGTCTGGACTCTGCACTGTTGATTATGGAGTAAATATCAAGTGCAGATTCTGTGTTTTAACTATCGATGCAATTCACACAAACTTTGTTATTGAATATTTGCTGCTCCACTCCTTTCTATTATAACCTTCTAACCATTTAATTTTTATGACCATATTATTTGTTCAACTATATTGATAATTCTTTCATTGTTGAAGGCATCAGTTCATAACAGTTGTTGATATGCTACGTAGTTTATCTATCTTTAATGTATTTCATGCTCTACTTCTGCAGGTAATACCACTCGCTATTATGCATTTTGAGAATAATGTTTTGGTGGCATCATGTGCCTTCCTTTTAGAGCTTTGTGGATTATCTGCTAATACACTTCGTGTGGATGTTGCTTCTTTACGTCGGATATCCTCATTTTACCACAGCCTTGGGTTGAATGAAAATTCCAGCCTGTCTAAATCTCATGATGTCACACGCTTTTCTAGTTCATTCGAAGATCATGTGGCAACTTCTCTTGCTCGTGCTTTAGCAGATGAATACATGGATGCTGGTATGGGAATCTTAGTAGAAAGGCATGCAGATTCCTCTTTCAAGGAATTAACCAATCACAGGCTCTTGAGGGCGCTCAAGGCTGTCCTCCAGCACCTGGAAAAATCAAGCCTTCCAGAAGCAGTTAATGGTCAGTCTCCTGGATCATGGCTTCTCACTGGTGAAGGTGATGGGCCTCAATTACGTGCTCAGCAACGGGCTGCAAGTGAGCGCTGGTCTCTAGTTACAACTTTCTGCCAGACACATCAGATTCCCATAAGCACCTTGTATCTTGCAACCCTTGCAAGAGACAATGATTGGGTACAATTTTACTTCTCTAATATTACCTTATTTTTCTGCTGTTAAATTCCATTAGTGTTTGTAATGATGCATTCATTGAAGGTTTCGTGAAGTGGGCAATAGTGATGAAAGTATAACTGGCATGAAAGGGAGATTTTCTAATGCAAATGCTTATAAGGCTTGTAACAGATTAATTTTTTTGATAGGTTGGCTTCCTTGCAGAGGCTCAGTTGGAGGGTTGCTCAATTGACGTAGTAATCTCAGTGGTGAGAAGAGATACAGGCAAATAAGAAAAAATAGTCTCTTAAAGTCTTTCTGCTTACTAGTTATTAAGTGTTATAAATTGCTTCCTAATATTTTCTTTGCTTTTTAATATATTTGATACAAGACAAATAACAGTGCATGTTTTTATGAAAAATTCAGGCTTCAAAAGAGTTTACTGATACACGATTGAAGAGTCATATCTTAACAGTTTTAAAAGGCATGCAGTCATCTAGGCAAAAGGTAAACTCAGTGGCAAATTTAGCACCATCAATGACAGATCTTCAACTTGTTGGCACTTCTAGCTCACATGCAATGATGCCTACTGAACTTTTTGGACTAGTAGCAGAATGTGAGAAACAAAAATGCCCTGGAAAAGAACTTTTGGTTAAAGCCAAGGACTTGCGTTGGCCTCTGTTGGCAATAATTGCTTCCTGTTTCTCAGATGTTTCTCCATTATCGTGTCTAACTGTTTGGTTGGAGATAACAGCTGCAAGGTCCGTATCCAGCTTCTTTTAATAATTGCCTTTATACTATAAACATTTGAACTAGTTTTTGTTTTTCTGCTTAATATCAGGGCATTAATTATTTTATATTTTCTGCCATTGTTTGCATTTCATGATGTTTTTTTATCATCTATACATACAAGTGAGATATACTGTGAGCATGAAATAAATATATATTGTTTTCTACACAAGAGATGGGATTTCTCCAATCTTCTAAAACTAAGAATTTGACATTGAGTTTTGTTGCCTTTACACTATAGTATGTTATGTTAGCTTAGGAATTCTTTAATGCAATCAACTGTAGTATTCGATCTGACAGGGAGTTCAATGTGCAGTACTTTGTTAGCATGAATAAGAGAATCCTTTTACTGGTATTTGAGTAGTGAGAGTATCCATATTGCTTTGACTGAGAATAGGTCCTAATCTCAAGGATTGTTGGTCAGAATTTTTCTTCCAGGTGGCTTCCCTATAATAACAGAGCCTGTTAGTGTGGTTAGCTAACAATTCTTGAACTAAGAGTTGTCTTTTTATTGCTTTTTACAGAACAGCTTGTGTGTTTGGTTGAGTTGATTCTTGTTCTGCTTCTTGGATCAGTCTCTTGTTTTCTATCATTTATTCTTATTAAATTCAACAGTTGGTGTCGTTATTTGGCTGCTTAGGATTGCCTTTTGTTATTTCAAATGTATTCTCAGCAAAATCAGTTTATAGCATTTCAGACTATCCATTGTGCGCATAGTTACGAGACTCAGACTTGACGAGGGTGACTCTACTCAAAACTTGGGACTCGGCACCCAGTCTCGGCACAGACTCAGCAAAATGAAAAACCCAAGAAACTTAAAGTTTTTTAAGGATTTAAAGCTTGTTTCATGCACCCTTTATTAAATAAATCTTAAAGACACAATAACATCATCAAATAGAAGCTAATTTGATCACATACACAAGTATACATCAATCACATAAGTATAAACGCAAATTGTAGCTGAGCTGCTGAAGGAAATAACACACTTAGATATATAAATATAGTCAAATGTATACAAAACTCATGGAATATGAAATCCATGACATCAAATGTTCCAAACAAATATGAAATATCAAAAGATTCAAAACAATAACTAGAAGTCTATGGCCCAAAGGAGCTTGCATCCTTCCTATGAATGCATCTAAGATAGGTCTTGGATAATGCAGCAGCCATAATTTCAAGTTTGAAGGCAATTGCCCCAATGGGGTTGAGGGGTAGTGCCCTTTGTGGGGATCTAGGGGCAGTGCCCCCAGTGGGGTTTGGGGGCAGTGTCCCCAGCAAGCTCAAGGGCCAGTGCCCCTTGTGGGGGTCTGGGGGCAATGCCCCTTGTGGGGGTCTAGGGGCAGTGCCCCCAAAGGGTCAAGGGGCAACGCCCCTTGTGGGGGTTTGGGGGCAGCACCCCCAGCGGGGTGAAGGGGAAACTGTTGCAGGGGTTTGGGCGTAGTGCCCCCCAGTGGGGTCAAGGGGCAATGCCCCTTGCGGGGGTTTGGGGGTAGTGCCCCTAGTGGGATTGAGGGGAAGCGCCCCTCCCGGGGTCGGGGGGCGGAGCCCCTACCACCAACCCCAAATTAAGACCTCCAAAACCATACAAACCTTCATGGCATACATCATTTTGCATTCACAATAAGTGAAAAAAACAAGTTTTAACTTTAAATTTTATGTAACTTTTGCACTTTTCAAACCTTCTTACACGAGTTTTCCTGGCGGGACTCACCTGGACTTGGCGAGTCCAGTGAGTCTAGGAGACTCGACAAGTCTTGCCAGGACTTGTTCGGACTCAACCGAGTCTAAGTCCAAGTCCCCCAAACTCGACTGGGTTGACTTGACTCGGGACTCGCCGAGTCCAAGTGAGTCCTGATGAGTCTTGTTATTGTGGTTGTGTGGTTATCCATCTATATAATGTAGGGTCACCCAGAACAGGGGCCATACTTGTTCCAAACATTGAGTGTGCCCAAGCACTTCAGGTACACCCAAGGTATATCTGAGATGTACCGAGGGGGTATCTTCAATGCCTGGGGCACACCCTGGGTGTACCTAGCACATACCCAGGAAAAGGAAATAAAGAACATATCTAAAAAAGGAAATAAAGCTCTATAATTTTTCTTTTCATAGATGTCTGAGTTTTTGAATCCTCATTAGTATTACCTGAAAACATGATCCATCCTTGATTCTTGCTTGAGCTGACCAATTGAATGGGATTGATCTTGACAAGTTGAGAAACAACCCTATGATATATTTTGATCAAAAAGTGATTCCCAAATTTGTGAGACTAGGGACATAAATGAATGCCCTCTTCCTAGTTTTAGTTGTTTATATATATTACTTTAATATAAAATACAATTTGATTTTATATATTTAATATTGATTAATTTAATAAATAAATATGTTTGTAAAACTATATATACTAATTAATTTATTATTTATTATGTTGCTTTAACTACATAGTTTTTGAGTTAAACTTATTTACACATATTTCATGAGTAGTCATTCACACAAACCCATCTCTCATGAGCATGAACGGTCCCTTTAGCACTTATTGCATCTAAGTGATGCTCATAAGGAACTTCCTAGGAGGTTATCCATCCTAGTACTACTTTGATTCAACTACACTTAACCATGGAGTTTTTCTAAAGATCAAGTCCACTTAGCTTTGTACCTCATTTGCAAAAGTTTCAGGGAGTGTTGTGCCTTATGAACATTGAGTCATTCATTATAGAGCCTCTTTAGCTCATGCATTGACAAATAGTAGGTGTTTTTATAGTCTATCAAGTTATGATGTTTTATTAATATTAAATTATGTAGTTTTTGAGTCAAACTCATTGACCCATATTTCATGAGTAGCGGTTCACGTGAACCCATATATTATGAGCATGAATGGTCCACTTGACGCCAATTGCATCTAGGTGATGCTCACAAGGGGTGAAGCATTGAAACTTCTTGGGAAGTCACCTATTTTGATTTGCAAAACCTTTAGTAAGGGTTGTACTTTATGAACCATTCATTATAGATCCGCTTTAGCTCTCTCCAATGACAAGGAGGTAATTTTTTGCAATGTACCATTGTGATGTTTTATTAGGATTCAACTATGTACTTTTTTGTGTCAAACTCATTGACCCATATTTCATGAGTAGTGGTTCACATAAAACCATCTCACATGAGGATGAATTGTCTACTTAGCACTCATTGCATCTAGGTGATGCTTATAAGGGTGAAAATTAAGACTTCCAGAAGGTCACCCATCCTAGTACTACTTTGATTCAAACACACTTAATTGTGGAGTTTTCCCCAAGATCAAGCTTACCTAAATTGCTACTCCATTTGTAAAATCTTAAAAAAGTGTTGTGCCTTATGAACCATTTATTATAGAGCCCTTTTAGCTCATCCAATGACAAGTAGGGGGTATTTTTCACAATCAATTAAATTATGATGTTTATCAAGATTCAACTATGCATAATTTGAGTCAAACTCATTGACTGATATTTCATGAGTAGTGATTTACATGAACCGATCTCTCATGAGCACGAATGGCCCATTTAGTACTCACTGCATTAAGTAATGGTCACAAGGGTGAAGCATTTGGACTTCTTAGGAGGTCACCCATCCCAGTACTATTGTTGACTCAAATGCACTTAACTATGGAGTTTCCTCCAAGATCAAGCCACTTAGGTTGCTACCCCATTTGCCAAACCTTCAACATTTGTTGTGTCTTATTGACCATTCAGTATAGACATCTATTGTCTATATTTATCATTTTTCAAAATATAAATTATTTATTTATTTTTAATAAAATTATATTTATATAATTTAAGTATGGTTTTTGGATTCAACTATGTATAGTTTTGTATCAACATTTTGGGTCACACTGTGATCCATCATCATGAAGAGGAGAGTTATATATGTTTCAAATTTATTGTTAATATATTTATATTTATTTATTTATTTTAAATTTTTTTTAAACATATATATATATATATATATATTACAATCCTAGGAAAAAAAAGCAGCCAACCAGCAAACTTGAATCCATGTGAAATGCCAGGGATCACTTGCTTGGAACCCCACCGCTATAGCAAATTTTCCAATTTAATTAGCTATTAGTAGGTAATTTGATAGAAAATTCAGTCCATTATAATCGATTTGTGAGAATATCTGTATTACCCAAATTTTTCTCAACCATTGCACTAAGATTTGTCTTTTCCTAGCTATTAGCAAACTACTTGTGCCTTTGGTTTAATTTCTAGCTGTCCCACTTTTTGGAGGAGTCCTGAAGTTGCCACTACTTCTTCTCAGTTAAGCGATTGCTGTATCTATTTAATTGCTTAGCACTAGATTTTGTTAATTACAAATGTATTATAATTGGAATCAGTTTGGATCAAGCTCAGACCTTGGTAGCATGCTTTGCAGAACTGTGCAATTGCACAATCTGTTTGGATATTGTGAATTGCCAGCACACGTTTTTATTCCTACAATCCTTTTTTGATTTTGTTGAATCATGTCCAATGAGCAGTTATAGAAAGTGTAACAGATGCAGGAAGATCCCCATGGAGTGGGTGATTTCTGTCTATGTTAGAGAGAGGCAGCTCCCTGATAGAGTTTTATGGGGTTTTACGTTCTTAAAGCCTTAAAGTACAAAAGGAAAAAACGATTGCAAACTATTAAAGGGAAAACCCAAAAAGGAAGGGAAGAGAAACTCACAATGGACTAAACTTAAAGGACCACTTGGGAATCCTGAGAAATGAAAGGACAAAAAAATGGCAACTCATCAAATGCTAATGGAAATGGGTGATTGATGCATATACAATGAAGATCATTGAAACCTTCAAAGAGCACAAAGTCCCCTGCATTCCCAATTGCATATTGGGGTGATATGAAGCCCACTATTTGAATCCAAAAAGCACAAAGTCAATCAAATTACACCTAACTGGACATGGCACGTGAGCACAAGCAAATTTCAATTACAAACCACAACAGATTTTGCAAAAGAGATATAAGTTATCCATTGCTGAAAATGTCTGATTCCCATGCTCTCCTTTTTCATTCAACTTTCATCGATAAAGTCTCAAAGGAAAGAATTGCATGCAAGATTACAGTCCTCTTCAGGGAAGAGAGGAAAAGAAACCCATTACATTCAAATTTCCACCTTTTATTACATTCAATTGCTTATGTAGTTGGGTAACCAATGCAAACCCTCACTCCAACTTGAAACAGTAACCACTTTTAGACCTAACTCAACAATGACCTCACTTGGCTATCAACACACTCAACACTTCTTGAATTATAAAACATTTGCACTTTTAAATGACCCTCTATGCAAATGTTAAATAAACATGGGGTCCATCATGCCCACTTAACTTGGACACTTTACATGACTTAGTGAACATAAAAAATTACAAACCCCTTTGGTACATTGGACACATTGACCATTTCGACATGAAATTGAGACCATAAACCTCAACAAGGTGCAGAACCAGAACACCAGATTACCCAGAATTATCTGTTAGGAAATAAAGTCCACACTCTTGTTGATTGACTCTTCAACGTGTAAGAGGTAAATCATTGCATTACTATGTGTCCAATGTAGAAGGATTGAGCATGGAAGCCAAATTGTCTTGAAAAGTCATGATTCTGTAGTGTTATCCCCATTTTGAATGTGGGGTTGACAACATGAATGAAGAAAATAAAATAAGTATAAGGAAAGAAAAACTATCTGTAGCTTCACAGATTCTTGTGGATTCCTCATTGCATAAAATAAGCATATTTAAGTTAGCATGTGTGAAATTAATTCAATCTTCGGACACATAGAACCAATCAAATTGTAAGTATTTCGGATGGTCAATATTTTAGCTGAATGTTTGTAGAGGTGATAATATCAAGCCCAAGTGCTTTTCCAATTTCCAAGGTGAAGATTTATCCTTTATATGCCTCTTCTTGATTTGACTATATGAAATTAAAATAATAAGAGAGAAAACAAGTTCTTGAAGATTCTTCTGTGCTTTGTATGATTTTTCTTGAAGTGTATTTAATATTTCCTCATTCTTTGTGCCTCTTCTTGATTTTACTGTATGGAACTGAAATAAATCAGAAGGAAAATAATTTCTTGAAGATCTTCTGTTCTTTCTGTCATTTGTCTGGAAGTGTATTTCCTTTTAATGACTCAAAAAGAGACATCCTAGATCTCCTACATTTTATAAGCTTGAGACATTGACATCTTATTGGTTTTATGTAAATATCTGCTCTTTCAGGGAAACTTCTGCAATAAAAGTCAATGATGTTGCAGCACAGATTGCTAATAGTGTTGGCACTGCTGTGGAAGCAACTAATGCCTTGCCTAGTAGCAGTAGAGCCCTTTCTTTCCGATACAATAGAAAGAATCCTAAAAGGAGAAGATTAATGGAACAGGTAAGCACAGCAAATGCTTCAGAGAGTAATCTTGGCAGCACTAGCCTAAATCCATCCAGACACCTTGACACCTCTTCCACTTCAATGTCTCAAGGGCAAAGAGTCTCAGAGGTGGAACAAAAGCAATCCACTGAATGCTTGATGGCTGTAAATGATGCAAGGGAAGAACATGAATCACTAACAAAAATGGTTGCTGTGCTATGTGAACAGCAGCTATTTCTTCCGCTGCTTAAGGCTTTTGATCTGTTCATACCATCATGTTCTTTGCTGCCATTTGTTCGATTTCTTCAGGTATATAAAATTGGAGGATCTATCTTGTGATCAGCTTGCTTATATTGTGTTCCATGTCGTGATGCTATACAACTTTTTCAACCTTTTCTGTTTTTGTTTCATATCCATCAAGTGTCCTTGTATTATTTTTCCATCTTGAAGGCTAACATCATCTCCAAATACTAATAGGTGTTAATTCATTTGGTACAGGCATTTTCACAGATGAGGCTTTCTGAGGCCTCTGCACATTTAACTTCCTTTTCTAACCGGCTTAAAGAGGAAATTCTACAAGCACATGTTACTTCTTCAAAGGGTAATAAGATTGCAACCACTTGGATAACATCAGCAGCAGTCAAAGCTGCAGATGCTATGCTTTCTACTTGTCCATCAGCATATGAACGGCGATGCCTTTTACAACTTCTAGCTGCAGCTGACTTTGGAGATGGGGGTTCAGCCTCGGCACGTTTCCGCCGCTTTTATTGGAAAATTCAGTTAGCTGATCCTGCTCTACGACAAGGTGCAGATTTACTTTTAGATACTCCTGATTTAGATGATGGTGCTCTTTTAACAGCACTAGAGAAGAATGGACATTGGGAAGAAGCCCGAAGCTGGGCAAGGCAGCTGGAACTGAGTGGTCCTGAGTGGAAATCTGCAGTTCACCATGTGACAGAAACACAGGTAGTACAGACCATGCATATCAACTTCTTGTTAGTTTTAGAATTTGTTTCCATTTTTCCCATCTTAAACATTTGTACTTCTCTTTCATTGCATAGTTGTCATGTCATTCTTTATATTGCCAAATTTTTAAAATAACTTGTTTATGTTGCTTTGTTTACTTTGCTACATCATGAGGACCAGTCTCCCTTTGTGCATAGATTTGAAGCCATTAGAGTTTCTGCAGTGCAACATGTTTGGATATCTTTTTTTTTTACTAACTGCATGATGTATTCAATACTTGTCATTGAATGACCCATTTCTCGTGAGTGTTTCCTTCTATGGCCTATCTCTCATGAGATTGAATGGTCAACTTGGCACACTTTGCATCAAGTGATGCTCACATCGGCTATAAGCAGTGTGATTGAAACTAGCAAACTGAGCCATTACATAGCTTTGATTGCCTCTCATGGACCTGCACTTGATAATTGGGACCTCTTGGGAGCTACCCATCATGCTTAAGCACACTTAACCATGAAGTATTTCCCATTCATATAGTTCTTTGAATGTTGTAATATAAAGAGAAAGTTTCTATTATTGGCTGTAAATAATTTCTCTTCTTATGCAAATAACATTTTAATGCTTATTAGTAGCATAAACAAGTAATAATCATTGCTCCCGTAGAAGAGTATCAAGTTCACTGTTCAATGTGCATCCTACCTGCTTAATTTGGCATTTGGTCAAACCTTTCCTTTTGTGAGTTTGTATGATGTTTTTCTTAGTAAGTTGCTAGGTTTTTAGCAACTTTTATAACTTGTCTAGTGTTGGTGTAGGTTTTATCATCCACCAAACACACAAAATAAAATGTCCAAAGACACTCTATCCTCTCTTGAAAAACCACTGCGTATGCAAGATTGCGAGAAGATCATATGGCGATTCCAAGGTTTCTTTTGTCAGGTCTTGACGTGTGGATAAGCTCAATGGGCGTTGTGATTTGCTGGTAGTAAACAAGGGGACTTACGTTAAAGAAATCTTCACAAGTTTGGGACTTAAGCGGATTTATCATTAAAGGCTCTCTTCAATTAGGACTTCAATGTGGATCTCAAAAAAAAGGAAAAAGATAAGGGTTTAGGGGGATCTATTCTACGCCTAAGAATTTAAGAGACAATAAAGATTCGGTGAAAGGGATAACCTCACTTTGTTTCGCCTCCTGTTGGGCAACTTACGCAAAATGGGTGCAATCTTCAAGGAATGTGATAATGATTTTCAAGCCTCGAATGAGACTGAAGTTAAACTTCCACAATTATAAGCTCAGGCTAACTTTACGCATTGAATGCAAGTCATCCATTCGAAGAAAGTATGAGCAATACTTCACCATTGAATCTATACGATCAATCTCTCATTCACTTAACCAATATTCCAAAGCAAATTCTAATTAACTTAATGCTAACTTTAATCTATGGCGGAAGAAGATATGCAACCTCGCTTACTACTTGACAATAAAAGTTATTCAAAGCAAATCATGCATAAGAGCTTTTATTATTCGAAATAGTCTCAATGCAACAATCTCATATACTGTCTCCACACCAATGAAAGTGAGAGATCACCAGTTTAAATAGAGTTTCGAAAATCAAATGAAGGGCCGAGATTAAAACAATATCGACGGCCAAGATTATTACAATTCAACCCTAATTAGGGTTTCCCAAAATAACACAAGTTATCAATCAGAAAACAATCAGTAAAGAGGCAATTGCAGCTATCATTAAGGAGAGGCGTCCTTATCCTCATGAGCAGCATTGAGTTCGATGAACCTGGACACTACTACGACGACCTCCTCCATCGTGACAGGTGGCAGCATGCTAATCCGGAATTCAAGTCCATCCAAGTTCTATGCACATTTGGCAAAGGTATTTGCCCAATCCGCTTCCTGCTTCCCAAAATCATTCTGGATGGTTGAAAGACTTGCCACTCTCGCAAAATCCTGTCTCAGAAGTGGTCCAGTAGCCAAGAAGAAAACCTCCTGAACCTTACGTTTCAACCTCTCCAGCTGCATGTCATTTTCCCGGACAATCTCACGGTCAAACACCTCTGCAGTTGTCATATAAATTTTCTCCTGGATTTCTTTTACTTGCTCCTCAATTCTGAGTCCATCTGCCTTCGCCTTTTCCAGAATTTCTCTCTGTATAGTCATTGCCCAAAACCAATGGTGAAAATCATATGCTGCTCCTACAACAATCACCCTTCTTTCAACCAACTCCTCTCTTGGAGTGCCCTTCAGGACCCTAAGGCTTGGAATAAGCCTCTCCTGCATATCTGGAATACATTCCCATGTTTCTGCCATATCAACAAGTCTGGAAAGAAAAGAAGAGGTCTGCCCATAGGCAAGTGCCAGTTTCTCCATGAATGAGGCTGCCTCAGTGCCTTCGCTTGTCATCTATTCCTGAGCCTCCTTGGCTGTGACCATCCCGTGCTCTATATCCTTGGCTATTTCCTGTGAGGGATTAAGGAGAGGCGCTGTCGAATCACCCTGATTAAGTGGCTAGGTCAGATGCCGTATGTATTCCTTCAGGCGTTCAACTTCCCTTTTATACTCCTTTTTCGCCACTTCTTTTTCCAGTCACTTTGACAGTTGAGACGGAATTGTCTAGTTCCTCCACTTCCTAACCTTTTGTGGTTGGGCCAAGATCTATGGTGGTTGTGGCGTACTCTTGAGGAGTGATCTCATCCTGTGGCTTGTCCACTGTTGGTATTGCGACGTGTATGGAACGACTGCCTGCTTCGTCCCGCTGAATAGTGGAAAATTTCTTGGCCGGCTTCTTAATTACAACCTGTTCCAACCTTGCCAAGAAATCCGCAGTATCATCTTCCTCTTGGGCTTCCTCTGGTACCTGGATCTTCATCCTTTCTATCAGCCAATCCGGGATGGTAGGCTACTCGATTCCATCTTCTACCTGAACATCCTCCTCATTTGGAACATCCACTACTTCTTTGAGAGCGGAAATCATTCCCTCTTTGAAGTCATTATGTCGGACTTCCATCTCATTATCTGAACCTAGTATTTCCGTGCCCGTAGGTGATGAGGGCTCCTCGTCATCCAACTGAATAGGCTCATTGTTCTCTTCTTGAACTGTAGGAGGTACGATCATTTCAACCAAGGATTCATCAATGGTGGCCACCAGCTCGTCAATATTTCGGGACGCTGCAGAACGAGATGGTTCTCCCTTCTGTCTTTTCTGAACAGGCTCTACACTGGGAACTACCTCCTTCCTTTTCTTTCCAATCTCAGCGAAATCCTGACGAGATGCGCCAGCATTGGAGGAATACGATTCTGTCTCGCTCAGTAAATCATACGTGAGCGTTATTCTCTTTTGTCTCATCTCCTGGACATGATGGTCAACCCACCACTGAGAGTATTTGGTCACTGGTCTCATCAAGGTTGCCAAGTCTGAGTGCTCAGGCTCTGACCACCTTACGGGAGGAAGAGGTCGGCTTTCCTCGAAGAGTGGCTGGATATAATTCCCATTGTCCTGCAACTGATCGGGCACCCGACAAAGTTCAGTTGCCTTCATGAAGTCAACTGGCATTCTAGACCATAATCTCCTTCTAACTTCATATTCATCAGCAGCGTTTGCCCAGAAGTCCTCCAGTTCCACCCTGTGCTTGTACCTTCTCCCATCCACTGTCCGGATGTGATGATGTGGGTCAAAATTGGCCCTGGACTTGTAGGTTGTGAACGGATACCATTGGATTTCCAACCTAGCGCCCTCAGCTGCCTGCGCTGATGGACAGGATTCTAACATATTCCCGATGAAAAATGGGAATGTAACAGATGCCTTCTTGGTCGGCCTTTGGATGTTTTGATATTCTTCTAGCTGCCTTAGGACTTCGAGCAGAATCATCCGATTTGTCGGATAAATGGGCAACTTATAGGGATTTCCAGTAAATCCCTGGATCCTAACGTATGTAAATTTTGGAAACTGGATGAACCAGGATCCGTATTTACTGATCAAACTTTTCGCCTCATGACTCAGCCTTTGATGCACTCCTCCTTGAAGTGTTCGGGTAATGTGCATTAAGAAGGCATCGTGCACCCTTTTGAAATGGGACTTCTTCAGCTGGAGTTGTGGGTAGCAATCATAAGGTCTGAGTTCGTTTTCTCCCCTGCCAACTTTTCCCTTGCAAACTAGTCCTGGATATTTATATGACCTGGCCAATAAGTAGACAATATACGAGCTCATGTGAAAAGACTTAGTCTCCTCCAAATTGACCAACTGCTCGTGAAGATTGTTACTTATCATTCGAGACCAATTGAACATTTTTACGCCAGAAGTGATTTCATCTATGAAGTAGTACATCCAACTCTCGAAAAATGCACCTTGAGGGTTGCCAGCTATTCTATTCAGCATCAAAATGATGTCCCCATAGTCCTCTTTAAAGTCCGTCCGACGTGGCCTTTTAGGCATCTTCTTTATTGATGGTTTAGGTTTATCCAGCCATGCCTTGTTAACATTTGTGGCACATAAATCTGGCTGACTGTCATACAAATGCTTAGCCTCCTCCTTGGTCTTATAGACAGTCCGAGAATGTGCTGGGATGCCGAAAGTTTCCTAAATTGCCACCTCGCTCAAGTGTGCCAAAATTCTGCCGTCAAGTGCAATGATCTGCCTCTTCTGAGCATCATAGTTGATAGCACATTCTACCATCAATTCTACACAATCCATCGCAAGCGGGAATCCAGCTGCCTGAAATATTCCATTTCTCACCATTCTTCTAGCAATTGGTGTTGGAAGTCCATTCTGCCCATACATTCTTTTCTTGAACTCTTCAAAGTCGACATGTCCCAGATCGGTGTCTGCGACATTTTTCCATTTTGAATTTATTTTCGATTCTCGCTGGGCACCTTTGCTGGCGAACTTCATTGCTGCCTTCTTGGATGATTCGCCCACCGTGGTCATCAACCTGCAGTCAAAATATTAACATTAATACGGAGACTTTTTTTTAAATAATTTACTTTCATGCCTTGGGTTCGAAAATTTTACTTTCAGCTTATTAAATAATTAAATTTCTGCGAAAAAAAGCAAGCTGAAAGTAAATGGGTGAAGTTGGAATTTTAGCTAGAACTCTGCTAAGATGAAAAAGACAGAAGAAGAATGGCGAATCTATTCAACTGAACATCAAACCTCAGTAAAAGACTTCCGGTTGCAAATCAGATTTAAACTCTGATAATTTACTCAAAAAGCAAGTGATGAAGTGCGCCCCTCTTGCACAAAAGAATTCGACTTTCAGCAAATAAATCTTTTTCCTTTTCTCGAAAAAATTCTCCTTTAGCATAAAACTTCTTCCTCCGAGAAACTTGATCTTGCCTACTGAATAATTGACTGCCTTAGAATTTCGAGAGAGATTAAATTTCTCTTCAGCTGTGTGTGAAAAATGAGTTGCTGAAACTCATTATAATGCTGAAGAGCTTGATTTGTTTTAGCAATTGCCTTCTTTTCTCCCGATCTCGATTTGTTTTCTCTTGTTCAAACAGGCAAGTTTCCTTTAATTTTCAAAAAGAATCCATGTCGAGCTTATCCAGGCAAATCTCTTGGATTTTCAAAAATTCGATTTTTGCTTAGATGTTTACCTTTATTTTTCGAATTTTGAAAAAAAAACACATCAAATATTCAATTAAATTCAATTTTTCCACTTTAAATTCATGGCGAATTTAATTTTGCCCATCGGATTTTGTCTTTGTCCGACGCAATTTATTTTCTTCCGACTCGTGTATGGCGAATTTAATTTAGTCCAAGGATTTTTAAATTTTTGAGTATTGGAAATAAATTATTAAAATATTAAAATATTTTAATTTATTCCAACCCGTTCCTTTTGGACCCATGGCTATTTCAACTTTCTCTTCATTTTCTTTGGCTAAAAGTTTATTTTCCAATTTTATTCCCAATTTCGTCTAGCCAAGTCAAAATTTTAGCCATTTTGTCGGTAAATGTTTATGCCAGATCCTCATTTTTCCCTGCCATGGCGAACTTTTAATTGTATCGGGCACATTTTCTTCTGCCAAAATTCAAATTTTCTCTCGCTCGGGCGAATTTAATTTAGGCCAAGTCTTGGTCTAGATGTCTTCCTTAGGCGAAATTCCATGATGCTTGACAAATTTTATCTTCCTCAGCCAAAAGGCGGACTTTCCTACCTCTTTGCCTTGTGCCATTTTCTCTGTGTACTTGGCCAAATTTATCAAATTTGTCTAGACATCCAAACCTTAGGCGAATTTTTAATTCTTCTTTCTTTCATACTAGGCGAACTTCATTTTGTTCTTCACCTTGGCCTAGGCGGACTTTCCTAAGTCTTTTCCATCTTTCCTCAAGGTATGGCGAACTTTCAGGAGTACTTGCCTTTCAAATTTAGCACTTTACCTCTTGAACATGTTGCAATACTTAGCCAAAATTTTGATTTTCCATCCTTTAGGCCTCTATACTTAGGCAAATTTTCGAATTTCTTCTTCTAGGCATCAAACACTTAGTGAAATTTTCAATTTTTTCTTCTTCCACATGCCTAGGCGGACTTTCCTACCTCTTGGACAAGGTGTGGCGGAGTTTCCAAGGCCTTTGCCAAGCTCCTCAAGGCTTGGGCAGACTTCAAAGGCATCCTTCCCAAGTGAGGGCGGACTTCCCAAGCATTTGGCACTTACCCCCTTGAGTATGGCGGACTTTGCAAGCTTCTAGACAAGTAACGGCGGACTTCAAAGGGTGTTGGACAAGTCTCCTCAAGGCTGGCGGACTTTCCATAGTCTTGGACATTCCCTTCTTTATGACTGGCGGACTTTCCTTAGTGTTTGACATTCCTTCCTTCATGGTTGGCAGACTTTCCAAGATCATTGACATTTCTCTCCTTCCGTCCCACATTTCAAGGGCCAACCTCCTTACCTTGAAAATGGCGAATTCTTCATACTTAGCCAGAATTTTCATGAATTTCATACTCTTTTGGGTGATTTTTCTGGTATTTTTGCCCAGATCTGACTGATTTTTGGACTGATTTTTCCAGAATTTTGATACTTTTGAGTTGATTTTTCCCAGCTTGCTTTTCCAGATTTTTCACTTGATTTTTTCGATTTTCTCTTTGATTTTTCAATGATTTTTCGATTTTTAGGCTGATTTTTGGTTCTAAAGATGGAAAGTTGACTCGCTGACCAGGGTTGACTTTCTAAAAATAGAAAAAGCAAAATCCCTAAAAAATAGGGAACCCCTTTTGGTCCAAAAATGCCAAAAATGAAAAAAGCGAAAAAGCGAAAAAGCAGATTCCCTAAAAAATAGGAAGTGTCAGAATTGGCTGAAAGTACAAGCGATCCTCGTCTCTCGGGCCTTCTGAGCACTTCCATGACGTTTATGCACTGTTTCAAGCATGGATTATTGGCTTGGCTTGGATGACTCTCGAAAAACTGACTTGAAACTCTCAAAGTGATGACCTCATGAAACCGTTGCAAGGAGACAAAACCCTAAAAACTAGCAGACAACTGGGGGTCCCCATTTGCGATGGGGCGATGTGTGAAAAGGTCACAACATCTAGTAGTCCAAATTTTTGAGTTAAACCAGAAAAGGATCTTGTATTGTTGTCCCAAGCCAAAAAAATAATGCAAATTCGATTCTTAACCTTCAACAATCACTTACCATTTGAATATTGGCCTTAGTATGCACTCAGATTAAAATTACTGTTTATGCATAAGCGATATCATTACATTTCAAACAACAAATGACAAAAAAGCTCCTGATCTTCTTATTACAATGAACAGAAAATAACAGGTGTACATCCCAATCTCTTTTTTATTACAATAGTGGCTATACTACATTCAAATAGTTCTGCAATATTAGTAACTACAACAACAATTCATACAACAATAATAGCAAATCAAATCATTACAAAGCGGCTGGAGTTTGTGTCCAATGAAACTTAAACACGAACTCTGTATGAGATTGTCCTCTGAAATCACTAGGGTTTTTGTTTTAGGATTCCCATTCTCGAACACAAGTACTCAAGATGGATTCTTAAAGGAATTTGATTATATGTAGATGATGTTCCTTGAATGGATGTGTTCACACCTTCATATTTGTCACAACAATAATGGGTTGACCATATTGTAAATTCACAACTCCAAATTTGAATATTGATTATGGGCTGAAAAATGTCTCACTTTTGGAAGTTATGGCACCAAAATTAACCATTAATGACAATACGACACATGCTAGGGCATTGTGGAGAGAACATAAACAAAGGAAAGAATATTGGGGATTGGGGGTGGGAGATATCGCAAGACTCATACCATAGGTTGAGGCATTGGGGGTCGAGCAATGGGCATGTTGGCAAGGATAGGTCCAAAAGTTTGACAAATACAAAGGAAGAGCGGGGGAAGGATGGAAGGCATGATAGGGAGAAGTCTGAAAGTTTGATGGGGACTAGGGAAAGGTTGGACTTAGATGGGAAAGCATGCTTGGACGAGGAATTCCAAAACTTTGATGACTGTAAAACACTTAGAAGATTGAGCATGCCTTCAGACTCAGACTTTTGGACCTTATATAGACACTAGGGGAAAGAAGAGGAAGAACACACACACAAAATGGGACCAAGGCATATTCAGAAAATAGAAAATGGGCAATTTAGTCCATAACATAGTTTATTACAATAAGGGAACATGAGTAGTTTGCTCCACTTGAAATTGTTTGCTTTCAAGCAATGCGAATTCAAATGTTTCAAAACTCCCACTTCTTCTGAAACAACACCCTCTATACGTAGGTTCATCCCATGAACTAGCTGATTTGTGATGGCTCAATGTCCCAAAACATCCATCATTGTGATGATGATGGCATCCATTGCCCTCATAAGCAACACTTCACAATTTGTGAATGTGCAATGCTCTCCCAAGTGTAGCCATCTAAGTCATGTTGATTTATGTTCTGAAGCATGTTCCCTCAAGTATCCTTCAACCCACTTATTCACTATTTTTGTTGAGCCAACTGCTGGTATCGGATAACTTATGCAAGGAGTGACCTCTACACCTATCAAATGAAATAATGCTTGCCAACAATCGCTAACAAAATTGCTACCACCATTATTGATAATTTTTTTAGGCAACCCATGTAAAATAATCATCTCTTTGAAAATTAAGTCCACCACATGATGCATGTTGAATCCACAATAAATGGTAAAAAGGTATGCATATTTATTTCTCTTATCCATGACAAGATAAACATAATCTTTACCATACACTTTCAAAAGACTCTTGATGGAATCCATTAATGCATGTTCTAGATCTTGATGAGGAATAAATAGAGGTTGCAACGGACTTACTGAAAAATCATGTTCTCCTCCTTTGCATGACAAGACCCCACATGAATCTCTCACCATTTTTCCTACAATTTGTGCAAGATTAAGAGTGTCGTATCATGGGTTTGTTATGCAACATTTGCTAGGTCTTTTGCATCTTGTTAGACTTGCGTATTGGAAGGATTCTGTTCTTATACAAAATGCAACCACCTATTGGCACATTTGTTTCATCATGCACATTTCCTTCTAAGTGGTTAGCAGACGATGTGTCCCATTCTAATCTTGGGAATTGACAGTTCCCTATTGTTAGTCCTTGTGATGTAGTTGACTTCTACTATGCTATTGTGATGTTAACACAAATTAAGAAACTTCAACTAGAAGATATCCTTGCATTTGTGTCAAATTGGGGGTAATTAGCAATATAAAAGAAATTAGAAAGAGATTGAAAATTATTTATTTTTTCATTCTTAAGCTCTTCTTCATGCTAACCGAGATCTGGACAATTGTCCATGAGCTGCTTTGTTTGTTGGCCTTTAATTCCTTGTCCACTTGTTTGGGATAATCCCAACTTTGAACTTGCAGCTTCTGATATTATTGGAAGCTGTTCTAAATCAAATTCCTCTTGGAGCCTATCAAGTTCTTTGACTACTTGTCCAATTTCCTTAACCCTTGCTTCATTTTCTTGCTTCCTAGCACTTTTTGTCGCTTCAAGTTGTTCTTTTGCCTCCAAGAGTGCCATTTGGGTCTTTTCTAGCATGTCCTTAGTTGATTCAATCTCAAAGGTGAGTTCATCAACTATTTCCTTCTTTGCCCAATATGCATTTATGGCCGTTACTGTAATTTTGATTACCATATCCTGATCTTTAACAATCTGTAGATATTACAATTTCATTCGTTCCAAGGTATTCTTCACTACCTTCAGATCTGCAAGAGTGACTGTGTGTTTATTCTTGACATCATTTATTTCATTTGACTTGTGTGCCTTCTTAAAGCTTAGAGTGAGCTCTTCAATGAGCCTTTTCATGCTATCTAGTTTAGTTAGGACTTGCACCTCTTTCTTTTTTGCTACCAGCAACTGCTTTAGGAGTTTTTATAAAAATGTTCTATCAAAAATGTAACCACTTGGCCCAAGTTGTTTGCTGCCTAGAAATATAATTTAGTAGGTATGCTTCAACCCATTTGTAAACAATTTCAATTTGTCCATTTGTCTAGGGGTGATAACTCATGCTAGGGGTGAGCTCTATTCTTTCCAGACAAAACAATTCTTCAATGTAATTAGATTTCCACAATCCGTATGAATTTGAATCTATTGCTTCTGGATTTGATTGTGTGGACTCTTTTTTCATCAACGTTTCGGATCACACACAGTGAGCCATCATCAGGATGGAGAGTTGAAAAAGATGAGAAGAGATAAGTTGCAAACCAAGCTTTTATAAAAGAGAGGGGAAGGAGGAAAGATGAGGGGTTAGGGTGAGGCGCGCAACACAAGGGAATTGCTATAAAAAGCATAAAACAAAAAGATCAAATAGGAGGAAACCATTCAAATACTCAAAAACAGTGAGGTAAGATGCAAGTCACAAATACATAAAAACAAGATGATTGGAACACCAAGAAGTAGAATAGCAAAAGAGCAAATAAGAGGAAACCACTCAAATACTAAAAACAATAAAATAACAAGGGGATAAGAAGCAAGATAAGAATGTATAAAAACACAATCAATTGATATGACATAACCAAAAAAGGAAAAGCAAACCCAAAAAACATACTAAAAATAAAAATAACATAATATGGTAAAATATTGTAATCAATAATATAATCTAATAATATATACATATTACATGTAAAAATAAATAAACATAAAAATAAAAACAACTCAAAAATTAAAATGAAATTGTATCACAATAATATAATATTATATTCTAAGACTTAATACAAGCAAAAATTGATATATAGATATATTAAAAACAACCATATAAATAAAAAATAGAGGAAAAATAAAAAATAGAGGTTTCCTCTTATTTGCTCTATATATCAATTTTTGCTTGTATTAAGTCTTAGAATATAATATTATATTATTGTGATACAATTTCATTTTAATTTTTGAGTTGTTTTTATTTTTATGTTTATTTATTTTTACATGTAATATGTATATATTATTAGATTATATTATTGATTACAATATTTTACCATATTATGTTATTTTTATTTTTAGTATGTTTTTTGGGTTTGCTTTTCCTTTTTATCATATCATTGTTTCTTCTTATCTTGTATCCCTTATTGTTTTTAATATTTGTGGACTCTGCTCTTGCTGCTCTTGTGCACTTTCCTGTTTGAATGGTTTCCTCCTCTTTTTGTTTTATGCTTTTTATAGCAATTCCCCCGCCTCACTAACCCCTCTTTTATAAAAGCTTGGTTTGCAAACATCTTTCAACTCTCCATCCTGACTCACTGTGTGTGATGATGAAAAAAGAGTCCACACAATCAAATCCAGAAGCAATAGATTCAAAAACAATTCTTGCTAAAAGTGACTCAAAAACCTATTGTCCCTATAATTAACAATGTTCTTAGGTAAACCTATATAATCTAATAACTTCCTTCAAGAATAAATCAACAATTTGGAAATCATTGGAGTTGGACAATATGGAATAAAATTGTGCACACTTGGTGAGTCTGTCCACCACCACAAAGATGGAGTCTTTACCATTTATCTTGGATAGCCTCATGATAAAGTCCATAGATATACTTTACTATTTTTTCTTAGGGATGGGTAATGGCTGAAGCAGGTATGTGGGATAGACTTGTTTCACCTTGTTTTGTTGGCAAGATGAACATTCCTTAATTTGCTTGAGCACATCCTTTTTCATTCCTCTCAAGGAGCATCTCTCTATGATCTGTTTGTATGTTGTAAAATACCCTTGATGCCTTGCCAAAGAAGTATCATGCATGGTCCTTAAAATTTCTCCTTCATCTTTTGACTTTGGAATGAAATATATCCTCTATGCAAAATTAGGTCTCCCACCACTTTGAGCCTGTCATCTTGTACTCTTCCATCAAGCAAACTTAGTAGTAAAATTGTTGTTGGCATATTAATATATGATGTTGTGACCCAATTAGTAAAGATGTCAAAAATGGCGGATAGAGTGGGTGTTTGAGATAATGCATTAAAATCATATGCCTGCAACTTGCTTATCCACTTCCATTGTCTATTGTTCAGGCCTTTTTGATTGAGAAAGTACTTAAGACTCTTGTGATTAGTTTGAACCAAAAACTTGCCACTCACCAAGTATTGTCTAAACTTCTCTAAGGCATGCATGATTGTAAGCATCTCCTTATCATAAATAGAAAACTTCTTTTTAGCCTTTGTTAGTTTCCTACTTTCAAAATAAATGGGATGTTGTTGCTGCATCAAAACAACTCCAATACCCTCACCAAAAGCATCACGTTTCAACACAAAAGAAAGTGAAAAATTTGGGACAACATGCACTAGACAAGAATGCATTACATTTTTCAGTTTATTAAAAGTTTGCTTAGCAACATTTGTCCACTTAAATGCTCCCTTTTTAATCAAATCTATGAGTGGTATTGTGAGCTAAGAGAAACCCTTTACAAACCTTCTATATTACCTACATAATCCTATGGATCCTCCTAATTGTGATACATTCTTGGGGGGGTGGTCAATCTTGAATGGCATGGATCTTCTGTCAGTCCACTTGGATTGCTTGTTCACTGATGACATATCTCAAATACAAAATCTCCCTAAGCTCAAACTCACACTTTCACTTCTTGGCAAAGAAAGAGTGTTTCTCAATACACTTAGGACTTCATTCAAATGCTTCGAGTCTTCTTCCCAAGTTTGATTGTATATCAAAATATCATCAAAGAAAACTAGGAAAACTTTCTTAATTGTTTGTTAAATACATTTTTATGCATAATTGGAAGCATTGAGCACACACTTATACTTTGGGGAAGGGTGCGGCCGGGCGGAGGGGGGGAAGGGGTGAATCAATATAAGACAAACTTTTACTTATGAAAATTCAACAACCACAATAGAGCAATCACATAAGATCTAACAACTAGAAAACACAAGATTTACGTGGAAACTCTTTCAAGAGAAAACGACAAAGACAAACTTCTTGGATCTACTGTCCAAATCCAGCTACAAAAAAAAATAAAAATTCTCTTACAAATCTTTGTAGGCACCAACTCACTAGAGACACCAATCCCACTACTAAGTGCCAACTTAGCAAGAGACACCAATCCCCAAATGAACAAAGTGTTTGCCTTGTTGGAAATTGCTTCTTCAATGGATGATGATCATTTGAATTTCCTTCATAAAATCTGCTTGCAATTTCTTCACATATGTTATTTTCTTCAAAGAATCTGCTCAAATATATTGATATTATATTTATTGCTTGCTTTCCTTTTTCCCCACTCACCTTTTTATATCTCCCTTATGCCTCTTCACCCAAGAGAGGCGATCCTTCAAAAGGGGTCAGCCACATTTGAGAATAATAAATTTATTTTAATTCCCCCAAGAGGGGCAACTACACAAAGGAGGTTGGTCTATTTAAAACAATAATAATTTTAATTTATTTTGAACAACTTGAGAAGTTGGAGCCAAAATTAGATGAGGGTTGATCAGCAATCCTGGGCATAGTTTACATACTTGGACTTGGAGAGTACTAAGCCCAAAATTTTTGACTTGGCAAATACTCGACAACTTAAAAATAGTTAACTATATGATTAACTGATATGGTAATGCCATAATAGTAAGTTAACTATATACAAACTTAAATTGTTCATTATGATAATTGATAATGTGTATTATGGAACTTGAAAGAGAATAATCGGTGAGTGAATATGTTCACGCAAGTGGCGAGTAAAAGTCAAGAGTACTCGCCATGGTAGAAAATGTGTGATTACTCGACTACTCGCAGAGTATGTAATTTATGATCATGGGTGCCAAAATTAGAATTAAGCCATCACGGAGGTCAGCCAACATTTGCACATAACTTAAATTATATTCAAGACAAAATATCTCATGGGTTGGCGAACCAATTAATGCTCTTTCATCTTCAATAAGATATCTCCTTTGACATTAATGGCAATATTTTCAATAGAAAGGTTGTCAAGGCATTAGTGAAGCCTAAGGGCATGACTTGAAACTTGAACTGTCCATAGTGACATCTGAAAGCAGTTTCTGAACAACATTTTCCTTCATTTTGATTTGATGCTTTCCTAAGCGCAAATCGATCATTGAGAAGTATACAACTCCATGTAGCTCATTTATCAATTTGTTGATCCTGGGGATAGGATATAATTACGATACATTCTTGGTGGGTGGCCAATCTCGAATGGCTTGGACCTTTTGTTGGTCCACTTGGACTCCTTGTTCATTGAGGACATGTCTCAAATACAAAATCTCCGTAAGCCCAAACTCACGCTTTGATTGTTTGGCAAAGAATGATTGTTTCTCAATATGCTTAGGACTTCATCCAAATGCTTCAGGTCCTCCCAAGTTTGACTGAATATCAAAATATCATCAAAGAAAAGTACGACTAACTTTCTTAATTGTTTGTTAAATAGATTGTTCATGTATGATTGGAAGGTTGCCAGGGCATTAGTCAAGTCAAAGGGCATGATTGGAAACTTGAAGTGTCCATAGTGAAACTTGAAAGCAGTATTTTGAACATCTTTACCCCTCATTCTGATTTGATGTTATTGTAAGTGCAAATCAATATTTGAAAACTATATAAATCCATGCAGCTCATCTATCAATTTGTTGATCTTGGGGACAAGATATCTATTCTTGATTGTTTTCTTATTTAACGCTCGATAGCACATCCTCATGGTATTACCCGTTTTATTCAACAGTACTACTGCAAAGGAAAATGGACTAGATCTCAGCTTGATGTGGCACATATCAAATAGCTCCTTTATTGTCTTCTCTATTTCTTCTTGTGGATCTGAGGGTGACAGTAGGAGTGGTTGTCGTCGGCTTTGCACCTATTTCAAGCTCAATAATGTGTTGGAATCCTTGGTCAAGTGGCAATCTTGGAGGAATGCCCTGAAAAACTTTTCCATGCTTTTCCAAAACGACTTGCATGTCAATATGATAAGCATTCTTTTTGTTGATGGATGACCGTTTTGGTGTGAGCAAGTAGCTGGCCACCCAAGCTATTTGTCCCCTCCTGAAATCTCTTTCCATTCTTTTAGCATAATTACTTGGGGGCTCCATTTTGGGCTCCCTTAAGTCTTTGAAAGCTGATTGACCAATGACATGTGCGCGACATTTACTCCTATCCCAATCTTGTAGTTGAAAATCATAGCCTTGAGGATTGTAGAAAAATATTAAGGCTATGTTAGAGGAATTGTTAAATTTTCATGGACCAGCAAGGACATGAATGTAGAACCTTCCATTTGCTGTTGGGCTGTTCTACCATTGAGTTGTCAGCCCTTTATAGTCCACAGTGTGGATTATTATTCAAACATCTGCTTAAAGAAACACATTGGTGCTTGAATCTCCTAGCCTGGATTTGATACCCTTTTAGGTTCCCATGGACTAGCTGGGACTTAAAAGTCAGGACCTCTTGTTTGCTACTAGGTTGCTATAGCACTGAACAACAGGCCCTTTACATTCAGGACTGTGAATTGTTATTCCAACAAAAACCACTATAGAATAAATTGAAATGTGACATTTAAATTCAGAGGAAGGCCCTAACCTTGTGTTTGTGTGTTTGACTTTGGGGCATGAAGGATGCTCAGGCATGCACAACAATTCAGAGGTAGATGACACCAACTTCAGAAAGCAATGTATCCATTTTTTGATTTCATGTTCAAGAATTGGCTAGAGGTTGAAAATCCTACACAATAAATTGCAGAAGGTGTTTGTGGAAGTTGAATACATACAATTCAAGTAGACCTTTGAAACAAGCTACAAGCATTGGTTTTCTAATAATATAAACAACGGTGGCAGTTGTCAGGATTGTTAAAAGCCCCTCCTCCATAGGAAAGTTCTCTCAAGGACACCATGCAAAAGAAGAATGACCTGTCCAATAGAAGGGGCATCCTAAACAACTCAAAGAACAACCTCCACACCAAAAGTTTGTTGGATAGGAAGATTTAATTATGCTTTTATTTATCTTGAATAAGTCGTGTGCAAATATTGTAAAAAACTTATAAGTGCTTTATGGGCTCAGTTTTTTATGCAATTACAATTTTATGTCAACTTCTTGTTGGAATAGTTTCACACTAGTTTTTATCATATATGTTGATTTGGAATATAAATTAATGATTCTTGCAGACTCTGTCTATCAGCTTCCATTAATGTGGGTGTTACTGTTGAAGCTTTGTATGCAATTTCCATTATTTAATTTATCAAGTCTTGTGTATTGTTTTCAATCCAATTCAATTCTTGTGTTGTACCCATACATTTTAATCTTTATTTTTTGCTAGGAGTGAAAAATAGTTGTACCCATTCGTGTGTATCCATTCTTTTTGGCTGCCATAGATTAGGTTATTTGTGTCGGTCAAAAAAATAAAATCTCTTACTCATATGTAAGAGTGTTGATTAGTCTTGTGCCCATACTCAAGAACATAATGTAGGTGTTTTCTGTTATTTGTTTGTCTTGCATGCTGAGAATCCTCAAAACTACCCTGTGCATATTGTTAAAAGCTTGAGTTCTTTCCCATAAGTTCTAGTGTTTAGTTAAGTTGCTACTTCGGGTTTCGTTATGAGTTTGAAGTTTGGATTCACAATATGGCAAAAAAATGCCCCCCTAGGTTTGGTTTTGGGTATGACTGCACAATATATAGACATAATATTAAAAATGTAATATACTTAATATAAATACAATTTTATAATACAATATTAGATTAGAAGTATATAAATATAATATATTTTATATAATTTATGATTATATATTTAATTCATAATATATTTTAATGTAATTTAATGTTTAACTATTTTGTTTGGAATGTCTCCTTGAATTACAAGGGCGCTCTTGCATTCAATGATATAGGTGGGATCCTAACCATGTGAGTCACCTTAAAAGATGGGTTGTTTATTCCTCTTTTCATAACCTGCATGACACTATAAAGTATTAATATAAACTCCTTATTCCAATGCACCATATAATTGAGCATGAAATGGATTGGTTGAGGTTCATGTAAGTAGCTTTTCGTCCTCAAAGCTTTCCACAAATGCCTTTGCTAGAGCATAATTCATGAAGAAACCCCCAAAACTATGTGAAAGGAAGCCTGTGCAAACACTGGTGGAAGAAAAATGTGTGAACTTCTAGTTGTGATTTGACAATTGTGTTTTTATAAAAATTAAGGGCATGCTATCAATTCATGATCATCCAGTATATGAAGTCACGACAAATGCTTTTAAAATCATTTGTTTTCGCATTCGTTGGCATTTGCAAAAAGAGTTGTTTTCAAAGGTTCTGTATGGGATTGGGTCTGAGCTTGAGCAAACCTAGCACTGTCTCAGACCTGAACCTAGCCCCAAAATGAATTTTTGTGGTATGCAGGGGTAAATAGGAGAACTAGATAAGATAGGGGTCGGATTAAGTCTTTTGTTACAAGGGAACTTCCCCTTCTAATTTGAAGAAAGATTTTACCTTACGTGTTTTTTTTCATGTTGCCTTAAAGGGAACAAGTTAAAACATCAATAGACTTGAGATTCCTATGGCAAAGCAATCATGTTTGGATTTGAAGTCATCTTAGTTCTTTGTCTCTAATATACCTATGGTATGGGAGAAATATTAGCTAGATGTTGACACACTAGTGAATGTGATGGAGTCGTACAAGAAGAATTAGAGCCTTCATTTATCAAAGCAACCACTAGTTTTAAATTGATCATTGACATCTTGTTGGTTAGGGTCGCTATCAAAGAAAGGTTCAATTTATTTCACATAGCTATATCAACTAATCATGTCTTTGTTAGTGCAAATATTATTGAGTCTATATGCCTTAGATTGTTTACTAACCCAACAAAGAAATAGTGGAAGCTCTTAAATCTATTAGAAACCAAAATTTATGAACTTGAACTAAAAACATGATAATGTGTTACCTTTGGTTGAGCATGGACTAGGATTCTTTAGGTGTGACATCCTGCAAGACTTTACACAAACTTCTATTCAAGAGGTATAACAGCATGCTCACTGCTTCTATTTAGTATTTATATGGCATTCCTTTGCTTGGCATCATGCACGGGGTCATCTAAACGATAGTTTTGTTTTATCTTCCAACCACCCCATTTTGTTGAGGGTTTATGGAGATGTCATTTGTCTTTGAATGCCTTCCTTCTTGTAGTCGTCCTAATATTGCATGAAAGTGAACTCAATCACATTATCAAACCTTAGGGTCTTGATCCACCTACCTTTCTAATTTTTAAACAATGCTTTGAACTTGACAATGGTTTCACAACAATCATACTTTTTATTTAGAGACTATACTTTTTTTTTTTGAAAAATATCAACCAACAACCAAAAGTACCTTGCACCAAGGATAGATAATGATTACTTGGATGATTCACTTAGATTTGCATGAATGGAATCTAAAGCTCCTTTTACATGCCATGTCCCTTTAGTAAGAAACTTTTTCCATTTTTTCTTACCAGCCAAAGACTTCACACATCTATTGTGCTTTTCCTAGATAGATGACAATGTATGAATCATAGTGGTTCTACTTAGCATGGATAAATATTGAAGATTGAGATGTTCGTATCTTTCATGCCACAAAATGCTAGTTTTGTCCATCACAATTAACACACAAATTTTGTGATGGATCAGCTAGTAGTAGCCTATACAAATCACCTTGTCCAATGCCTAGGGAAACCAATTTGTTATGCTTCACATTAGTCACATACACTTCTTTCCACAAAATTTCACAACAATGTTAGGACTTTTTGTTAGCTCATTGATAAACAACAAATTTCTGTGTATATTTGAAAGAAAGCTAACATCCTTCATGATGAACTTTATTGCATCACAGAGAATAATCTGAACATCCCTTATCCCTTCTATTGCACGTGTTTTACCATTTCCCAAGAAACAGAATTTGAAGAATTATAATCAACAGTATACTTGACATGTAAGTATCTATGGAAATTGAAATGTTGAGATGCATTGGAATCAAATAACCAACAATAGGTGGCATTATTGTTATCTCAAGAAGATGGTCCCACTAAAAAAACTCTTTCTCCTTGGAGTCTTGTTTTGCCTCAACTGCCACATTAGCTTGAGCTTGTGGCTTCTTACGGGATAGATCATATTGTCATTTTGAGCATTCTTTTTTGTTATGCCCAAACTTGTGACATTGATAACATTGCACTTTTTATTTGGATTGTGAATCAGAAGTTGAAGTTTTCTTTGTTTTGCCCTTATATTGTGCAACAAGTACATTATCAGATTGTCCAAAGCTGAACTCAGGCATTTATATTTGTCTTCATTCTTTCTATAGCAACTATGAACAATCTTTTTGAAAGGCAAGAGTTTGACTCTTCAATAGATGCAAAGATTTCACAAAGGTTTCAAATGCTGTTGAGAAACTATTGATGACTAGAGCAATCATATCATCTTCATCTATTAGTTTATCAACAGCATAGAGTTGATCCCTTTGGTCTTTTATGTAACCCTCCAAAATCTAATTTCGTGGAACTTGTTAGATTTTTCAAATAAGAGAATTTACCTTTCTTGGATGTTTGATATTTGTTTTCAAACTCTCCCAAATATCACCAGTGGAAGTGGCATTCTGAACTTGTAAGATCAAGTCATTAGAAACAAACAATTTTAACAAGGCTTCTTTATGAAAGTCATCAAAATTTGCAAGATTTGAAGCCATTTTGATTTCTGTATATATCTCTTGTTCCCCATATTTTTCCTACCGTGTATATCAATTACTGATTATATCTGTAATTGCTACTTTTCCTGTATGCAGATTTATTTCTTAACAATTCCATTCATGATGCCTTCATTTGATTCCACCTTCAATATTTATGCTATTCAAATGATGTCTTTTGTGGAGAGGTGTCATTCCAAATGGATGTGTCCCTTAAACTTCAATCGCTGCTTTTAGTTAGTAAGAATATATAGTCACACATCTTGAGTCTATATATAGACCTAATGAATATATTGTTTTGACCTATCTTGAGTATGACTTTGGTATTAACTATATTTAAAGCAAGTTTGTAATTATTGTTGTATGCCCTTTGAATAGTAGATGATTGTTATGTTACCTTGATGCCATTGTGACAATTTATAAGGATTATAATACTTTACATCCTTAAATCCTATTATAGCCTTTCATGCCTAGCAGAAAGGTGCAAAGGTGTTATAAATTTGACTACTGATGTATCTTACCATGTGTATGTGAGGATTTGGATTGGAGATTACTTCAACAATCTAAGTAGTGAGACCATGCAAATAAACATGATTTCTAGTTAGTAAGTTATCACCCTAGCCTTTGTGTCAATAAGATGATCCTATAAGAGATTTTAAGATGCTTATGTTGAATTATGAATAATAATGGTGGCAAGGTCTAACTGGAGATTTCGATGTCCTTAGATGGAAGTGTTATAATTATGGATTATCAAATTGGGAACCGGGTTGGATTTCCTTGCTTGGTATTACACATAATCTCTTGTTGGGAATCACTTAAAGGAACCTTATTTGGATATGAAAATGGGTAACAACAAAACTTGACTTCTATTTGATAAGATTGGATATGAAGTGGGTATTAAGGTAAGTCGAGCTGAATATTTTGTAACCCTCTATCTTATTGGCCTCAACATAAGATTATACAATAATTATCATATGCGTGGGCAATAATAATCATAGCATTTCATCCCTTGTGGGAAACTCTAAATAGTTGCATCCTCGGATCCCCCTACATTGGGATATATGTGGCTAGTAAGCTTTTCAAGTTGGAAAATTATTATACATAATAATGTTGGTCAACTAAGCAAGGGAAATTGGGTATATGTCCTTAAGACTCTTAATCCTTGATTACTGTCATGTGCCAAAAATTAGAAAAAAAAGAAGCTATAATTGACCCTCACTCGAAAGTCTTTGATGCCACAAGTGGGTAGTAAGGTTCATGGAGTTTAATATATATTTATAACAAAAACTCAAGGCTTATTAATGTCATCATAGTGTGATAAGATAACACTCATTTACGTTGGCATCAACAATATTAACATTGTATACCCTTGGAAAATATGATTAGGGTGTAATAAACTAGTCTAACTCTTTGTTTAACCTAATGGGTTTGTGTGAACCAAGGTAATTTCATGTTGAGTAATAAACCCAGCCCCTCTGTCAATAAGATGAACCTTAGTGTATTTGGAAGCAAGAATTAATATTAGTTGACTAAGGTCTAGATAACCTCCTTGAGTAATGGTATTTGAGTGTTATGAAATCTAATGTATGGGAACATAAGTGTATGTTTCTTGAGAGAGACCATGTAAGGAGAATTACGTGTGACTTTGATCCCGTTTGGAAATAGGTACGTAGGCAGCCCTTGGGTGAAGGATGCCCCTATGACCTCAAGTCTATAAGGGGAGGGTTTAAGGGGATAACTGCAAGGTTGGGGTTGTTCCTAACTTGTTTGACCTTTCCTTTTTAGTAGGCTTCAATTTGAGGTTGAAATGGGTATTAGATGGTTATGAATGAGTTAAAGAAATCTGATAACTTGTATTTAATAAATAATGTGTTTTTGAGTAGTAAGTTGAAGTAAATGAATTTGACTACTTTATAGTCAGCATTTGTCTATGTACACATGTTGAGTACATGCCATCTTGTGTTGGTTTAATGTGATTCTTATGTGTTCTAGAATTCAACTCTAGACCTAGAGGACTCTATGTATAGGCTCTTGAACCTGTTGGTTGTGATATGCTATAGTACTTGTGAATCTTGTTGTGTAAGTCTTGGGCTAGAGATGACCCAAGTGTGAATGTTTGGGATATTTGAGTAGTGACAGGTAGTCATTAGACCATGCCAACGATCGATGTTTGGGCTACTGCTAGGGATTAGTTGGCATTCACTTGGTTAACAGAGGTGAAGGTTGCGGGCTACCCTAGTTATGATATGGTAACGATTGCACGGGTAGTTACACTACCATGTGGGTAATGGTAATCAAAGCTATTTGTTGTATCAAGAGGGTTCACTAGCAGTCACCTATAGCACGGGGGTGATCAACGTCGAGTGATACTAGAGTTGTGAAGAAGATAGTTGACAATATCACTAAGGTCACAAAGTGGTATGTGTTGGAAGCTACTTCTTCCTGGGTGGATAGACTTGTCGCCAGTGACTTATAGGTGATTGAAGTTGGAATCTAGTGGGCTATGGTAGGTTTGATGAGCACACGATTGTAGTGAGAAGGGGAGGAGGGGGGGGGAAGGGAGAGGAAGGTGAAATAGTATAATACAATCTTATACTTTTTCAAACTAACAATCACAATAATATCAATTGCAAAATATCATTCACATAAGGTCTAACAATTATGCAACACAAGAACACAAGATTTATGTGGAAACCCTTGTGACTATTGGTTAAAACTAATCTTTATTTATTTAATTTCTGACTTTTCAAAACAGATCGCAACCTTTCCTTATTCGCTACCTTCATACAAAGTGGGACAATTTGTATTATGAGAATCAACCACCTTTATGAGTTTAATCGCTGTCTTCTTCTTAAACATTGCCTTTTAAATCTTTTCTTTATCGCTGAATTTAATCACTGCACATAATGAATTAGCCTCTGCCAATCACGGCTCATAATGAATTAGCCGTTGCCTTTTTTAATGCTCCAATCACTTCCTATGTAATACATATTCATTTCTACCTTTAATTGCTTTAATCATTGTTTATATATATATAAGAATGTAGTCGGCAAAGAAAAATTCAATTAAAATGCTTCTATGTAGTCGGCCAATATTTGGTCTTTTCATAAAGTTTGTTTTCATGAACTTTGTCTTCAATCAACTTGAAATGATATGGTCTTGCCCTTGAAATGTCGAGTGGCCTTTGGCCTTAATATGATGTCTTTCTTTGACATCAACAATGTGGTGGTAGTGATTTCATTCTTTGACATTAATGACAATCTCATCCATTTGCTTGGACAACAATCACAATTAATCTTCTCACCTTTAACATCAATGACTATGTTTAACCAACAATTTCGTCCATATGCCTTGACATCAATGACAACAATTTTGTTCATTTGCTTTGACATCAATGACAATTGTAGGAACGATTTTTCCACAATCCATGAATAATAGCAGCAAAATTTTTGGATTTAACTATGTATGTTATTTTGAATCAACATTTCGAACCACACACAATGGTTCATCATCAGGAAGAGGATAATCAAGATAACATACATAGTTAAATCCAAAAATATTTTCTGCTATTATCGATGACAATATTCTAACAATCTCCCATACTCCTTTGACATCTATGAGAACAATTCCAACAAGGTTCACTACTTGTGGAAATCTTTGGGTAGAGGACGAACCCCTAGTTAGTATGCGATACATCGAGTCCTCTTTCCAATTGCTTGATGGTACAAAAGACTAGGGAAAATGATGGACCCATGGTGTAGTGTGCAATGCACCGACATTCCTTTTCTATCTGGGATGCACTATGGACAAGTGTTAGTCAACCATTGTGTATGTTTCAGTCATTCTTGTGTATATGTTAGCCACTTATTGTGTAAATGGTCTTGGATTTTGTGTACCTTTCCCTTGCCAATGATGACATCAAGTAGCATGGGTTGCTTGATTGTTGTCATAGATGTTGATGGATTTGGGAAAGGATGGGACCCATGGCGTAGTATGGGATGCACCAACATTCCTTTTCCAAGTGAAATCTCTTTACAGGCTTATGTGTTTTAAATCAGGTAGTAGAATGATGCATGCAGTAGGTTGCATTCATTTCCACTTTCCAATTGTTCTTTATGTGAACATGTGATTTATTGCATGGATTGTCACATTGGATATATGTGATGTATTCTTGAGCTAGTCAATGTTGTACTCGTGATGTACATATGAGCTAGGCACCATTGTACTTGTGATGTGTGTATGAGCCAATCACCATTGTACTTGTGATGTGCATATGAGCTAGCCACTATTGTACTTGTAATGTACATATGAGCTAGACACTATTGTACTTGTGATGTGTGTATGAGTCAGACATTATTGTACTTGTGATGTGCATATGAGCTAGTCATTGTTGTACTTGTGATATGTATGAGCCAATCACCTTGTGTATATGTGATGCATGCTCGTGACAGTCATTGTGTATGATTTTTGGGATTATGGTATGATATGACCCTTGTGTATTTGTGTATGTTTGTATGCTAATAATTGGTAATGTTTGGTATGTATCCAACACTTGATAGCAAATTATTATCATTTAATTATAATTGGACTAAATGATAGCTTACACTAAATGAATAGTCATGGTTTAAAGGTGAGATCAAAGATCTCATACAAGATGAGAGAATGAACTCCGTCTAACATTGTTGGGCGAACTACGAAGCCTCTGATTTCCCACGAGGGGATATGTGGTTAGGGTCATCATGAACCATCGAGGTTTAGGTTAAGGTCTATGGATGATCCTAACTGTAGGAGCTTAACACTTTTGAGTGTAAGCATATAAGTGATGACATTGATTTGTTGTCACCATGATGAATGAAGAACTTTTGAAATCAACACTTCAAATTTAGATGAAAGATGCTTGGTCAATTAAGTTGGTAGTTGATGTGAATTGAATTTAAGAAAAAAAAATTGTAGTGGCCAGGGGGGCACTTTTTACATATTACTATATTTAATATAAAGGAGACATAAAAATGAAGTGTTATGTCATAAAGAGATGGCCATCTTGACAGAATGGCAGAGTAAATATAGAATCATACATAATTAAGATCAAAATAAGGCTGAGTTTGTAGCCCTTAGCAAATGGATTTATCAAAAAATAAATAATGAATGGGTTTCTATGTATAGTAACCTTGGCAGAGCCAGAGACAGAACACAGGGAAGGGGGAAGTTTAATCAATTCTTCATTAACTTCTTCTTCTCATGTATCTGTCAATGCTAGTAAATAAACGAGCAGTTCAGGAGAAATAATCACTGCTATATGTGCCCCAGTTCTCCCAAAGCAATTCATATTTACAATACAATTATGGAAGCAAAGATTCCTATACCCGTAAAGTTAAATCTCCTAGTATAAAGATTGAAATCAAGCTGAATCAGTCTCATGGAGATTACATAACTAATTAGCGAATGGACTTCAAATATCTGCAAACATCCCCTGCTTTAAATATTTATACCTCTCTAGGAGGTATAATGATATAATCAAGAGGCTATTATTGTGGTCAATTACTGGGCATTTGTGGAGGTTGGTATAATCATGTCCTCTACAAACAATCTCTTGTCTCTCAGTTTCTAGCAGTCTACCTTGAGTATATAGTTTTATATTGTGTTACGAATTTTCTCAAAAGATGACATAACCAGAATTTGTTTCACAAGATTTAGTATGAAAAATTAGTGGAGCAAAATAGGTTAGAAAATCAACCTTTTGTTGTCTGAAGCTGCTGCTGCAAGGAAATGCTTTATCAGAAGATGTTTATTCTATGTAAGGCCCATTTATTAGTATCAATAAACTTGTTTTCTCCTGAGGGAAAAAAGATCTCCCGTAAATCATTTTGAACTATTATATTTGCAATACCTATCAAATTGTATCATATATCTTTGTTACTTAATTAACTGCAGTGTGCACCCTTAGTTATGCTTATCTACAAGCTGCTAATTTTTTTTATTTTTTATTTTTTAATTTATTGATTTTGAAGAAATGCATCTTATATTACTCCTGAGAAGAAATGATTTACATCCACTGAACATTAGCATTAGCAGGAAAATCTCTCCCTACATAGAAAAAGAAAGAAAACACCTGGGTCTGTGCGTCAATGGGAAAATAATCCATTCTCTTGCAGAATCAAAGCCAAATCTTGTCTAAAAGTAACAACTTTCACAAGTTGAGTGGAGTTGTATCCACCTGAAATGTATCTTGGCATCTTGTTTTCCAAAGGAAACTGTATGCTGCCAACAAAACTATATGCTATAGTCTGTTATAGCTCTCCTTGACCATCCAAGAATCTCCTAGTGTAAATCCTTGTCAAGGAAGAGGGTCCATCTCTTGTTTTAGGCATGGTTGCAAAGGTGAACGGATGATTTTTTATTTTGTTACAAGCCTCCAAAGACATCTTTATGTCCACTCAAGTTTGCAGTGCCTCTCCCAGTATTTGAGGTCAAAGCTTCGTATGTACCTAAAATTCGCATTGCACAGACAGTCTGGTTACAAGGCCATGACTCAAGTTTCTTTCATCAATGCTAGAGGAATAACTACCATTTATCCATAAGAGGTGTAGTCTGTGCTTTCTGTGTATATCCATGCTGATGTTTGTCTGTATGATTAGTGAATGGTTCCCAAGAATGTTCACTTGTTACAATTCATGGACATCTTCATTATATGGAATGCTGCTCAACAAATTGACAAATTGGAAGGGCTTAAAGTTGAAAAAAAAAAATCTGCAATGAATAATGAGTTGATAGAATGTGGTACAACTCATAAAATGTGTTTATGGTACTAAATAACTTATAAATTGTATTTGTTGAGAAAACTAAGCTCCTGGTTATGTTCCAAGTAAGTATAATCTTGATTAACCTGATATGGAACTTGGTAAATATGCAATAATAACCTTATTGCAATGACAAGTAATGAACAAATAATGGAGTGTTTCTATGATGAAGGAAAGCACATATCTCCCAATAAAGATAAACCACCTTGAGAGGATCTAATCTCCATGTCCAATGCAATATCACAAATGGGTTTTTAGATAAGAACTACTCCAATGGTATGATGATATAATTCCACTCTCATATATATACATAGCGTCATACAGTCACTTCACCACCTTTTCCCAAATTTTCATAATATTTAAAAATTATTACCATGTAGGCCCAACTCCCTAGAACCAACATCTCTTACCATGTAGGGCTACAACTCATTCAATAGTCCACGCCCTTGTCATCTTGCTTGACAGATAACATTGGACACCTAAAATATGTTTATCCTTGATGTGAAACAGCTGATTTTAAACTTTCAAGCTCAGTTGAAGTCATGTAACCTGGACTTAAGTCAGGATATTGAAAGTCTACATGAAGCTGTCAAAGATGTAATTGTACGTGTGTTCATTACAAGAAAAAAAAAAAATATGTAATTTTAGATGTGTTAAATAAGCTATGGATCAGTGTGCAATAATGGAAGTCTAAAGGAAGTAGGAACAAAATATATCAAAGATACAATTAGAAGCATATTGATTACACACAAAATGTTGTAAAACGTTGTTGCTGATGGCTGCAAAAACAGAAGTATGTGGGAACAACAAATTTGAAGCCTACCAGATGCAAGCAAGACATCTTGTTGAGATCTTGTATGAGGAAAATCAAAGCTAATGGAAAACAACTGCTAATACAGCTAAAACTTTCTTAGGTGCCTGACCTACAATTAAGATAAATGGTCATGTTTGATAAGTGAATGCTTATTATGATGTCCCAATCTCTAATAATAAACATATGCCTCTATAATTTGCTTAACATGTACTCTTTTCATGTTTTTCATAATTTACTTGCAACCTTCTCATCGCTATCATTCATTTGCTAATGGATATTTGGCAGGCTGAAGCAATGGTAGCAGAGTGGAAAGAGTTTCTATGGGATGTGCCAGGAGAACAGGCTGCTCTGTGGGGCCACTGCCAATCTCTTTTTACTGAACACTTATTTCCTCCCTTGCAGGTCAGTGACAGATACTGTTTGAAAACAAATAGATTGTCTATAATCTACTGTGAAAGCTCCTTGTTGTTTCTTTAGAAGTATGAGATATGATCTACCTGTTAAAAGAAAGTTCCCTTGGACAGGCTGGTATGTTTTTTCTGAAGCATGCAGAGGCTATAGAGAAAGATGTTCCAGCCTTAGAACTGCATGGAATGCTTCTTCTTGCACTGCAGTGGTTAAGTGGAAGCATGATTAAGTCAAATCCGTATGTCAGCTTGTTTTCAATTTTTATTTTCTTTCAAAAATACATTATACTCATTTTTTAGTTTGATGTTACATTTTTTCTTGCACCTGAAGAAGATGACTCCTCCTCTGATAACTATTGTAGGGTCTATCCTTTACATCTGCTACGGGAGATAGAAACTAGAGTGTGGCTTCTAGCTGTAGAATCAGAGGTGGAGTTAAAGAATGGAAAGGGAATTTTTCAGGTTTCTTTTATTCCAAATGTTTCTTCAAGGTCAAGCCAAGAGAACATTATGGGAAACAATGTCAGTGTCATTGATCAGACTGCAAGTATTATTGCCAAAATGGATAGTCATTTAAATGCCATCAGAGAAAGATCTGGAGATCAAATTGACGAAAAGGAATTGAGTAAGGCACAAAGTCGTAGCCCACAAATATCAGATGCTGGTCTCCCAAGTGGGCCTACTAGTGTCTCAAAACTAAAACGAAGGAACAAAGGGCATGTGCATCCTAAGCGAACCCTTGTGGACAACACAGAAAAAATCCAAAGTGAAACAGAAGATAATCTACCTTCTTCTACAGCTCTTCTCAGAAGCAATGAACATGGGGAAGTCTTTCCACTTCTGGAGGAAAACATTAAGCTAGAAGCAACTGTTGCAGGATGGGAAGAAAAGGTCGGAGTAGCAGAACTTGAAAGGTCTGTTTTAGCTCTCCTAGAAGTCGGTCAAATTGCTGCAGCAAAGCAGCTTCAGCAGAAGCTTTCACCGACACATGTGCCTTTAGAGCTTTTACTTGTAGAGGAAGCTCTCAAAGTAGCTGAGATATCCAATCCTAATATGCAGGGGTCTATTTCACTGTCAATGGCTGAGCCTCTAGCATTTGCATTATTGCAATCTTTGAATCTGATAGAAGACATCAATATTGCTACACCTTTACAGGTAACCTTTTTCTGATGTTTTCTCATTGCGTCTAAATTGATTAATTGGCATTAGAATTCCCCTATGAGTGGAAGTTAGTAAGGTATTTAAAAAGCAATTTATTGCAGACCATCATCACCATTAATTCTTGTACTCTTCACATTTTTGAAGATTTGATTTGCAGAAGAGAGATTTCTTTCCTTGAACTTTAAGTTGTGTGATACATGTGACAGGTATTAGAAGCTATAGCAACTAAATGCCGTGAAGGATGTGGAAGGGGTTTATGTAATAGAATCCTTGCAGTGGTAAATATTGCCAATTTTCTGGAGCTGTCTTTTCCTGAAGCATTCCAAAAGCAGCCAATTGAACTCTTACAGCTTCTCTCCCTCAAAGCCCAAGATTCTCTTGACGAAGCTAGACTTCTAGTTGATACACACTCAATGCCTGCAGCAAGTATTGCCCGTATACTTGCGGAATCATTTCTAAAGGTTTGAAATCTTAGGACAACCTATATTCCACCAGAGTATATATTTCTCTATGTTCAAGATTGCAATGGGTTTGCATCCTCATGGATGTGTGCCTGTACTCTGCAGGGCCTTTTGGCGGCACATCGTGGTGGATATACCGAGTCTTCACAGAGGGAGGAAGGGCCTGCTCCTCTTTTATGGAGGGCCTCTGATTTTTTAAAGTGGGCAGAATTGTGCCCATCTGAGCCAGAAGTTGGGCATGCTCTGATGCGACTGGTTATAACTGGTCATGATATGCCTCATGCGTGTGAGGTATTTACCTGAGATTCATTTCATCTTTAGAAACAAAGATACATTATTTTCCCATTAGTTATTGCCAAATGATCAAGAACATTTGTTTTTAGGAACATGAGAGTATTGTCATTGTTGGGCAACAAGCAAATCTAAGGTTTAGAGTATTCAGATTGGGTTTATCATTGTGCTGTTGACCAAATACCTTTTCATTGTTCATTTCCAAATTATAGAGGAATTTTTTAAAGCATATATTTATGTTCTTCTCATGGTCACTTTGATACTGTTCCTTATAATGTCTTTGACAGAAAACAAACTGCAATATCTTACTCAAAAAATATCTTGAGCAGTGAATGATATGAAATACCTAAAAGCATAAGAATCTGTTCAAGGGGTTGTTGTCAATGTCCACTATGGATACATTAAACTGATATTACTATGCAATCCAGATTGTATTTTAGGTTTTGCAAGGCAGAAAATATACCCATTTGTGTGGTTTTCCCTGAGATGATTGCATTTAATTAAAGCCATCTTTTAAGCAAAGATGAAAGGATCCTCCATTTACCCTGAATCCTAGGGAGAGTTCTATTGCTTGAAGGCATTAAAATGTGCAAATTACTGATATCTGCATACAAGTTTAACTGCTAACTCCTTTAAGGAATGCCAAGTTACTTGTGAATGGTATTTTAGGTTATGAACGGAAGCACATAGTGCCATGTATTCTTTTCTTTTGATATGGTGATTAGAGAGTTGTTTTTCAGCCACCTAAAAATGAATTTAATTCACCTCCTTCAACTTGCTGAATCTTGGTCACATTTTATAAACATTTCTTTTTGATAAACATGTTTGATATTATGAGTGTGGATGATGCACCTCACAAAATAATCATTTCAACAAGTTATTATTTTTTAATTCAGTATCTTAGGTTGATTTCCTCAGTTTATATTGGAACTTCTTTAGCTATACAATATTTTGGAAATGCTGTAGTTGAAAGTTTTTCTCAGTTTCGGGTATCTTTGTATTTTTTTGTGGGTGCTTCGTTGGCTATCTGAAAACTTATTCCTTGTTGCCCGTTGTTGACTCTTGGGAATAGTATTGATGTACTTATATCATTTTAATACAAGCATTTGAACTTACAGTTTTATCAAAACAAAAGAAATTGCAAGAGAGAGCCTAAATTAATTCAGTTCACAGAAAAGATAACTTATGATGTCAAACTGCACTCTTCTTCATTTGTTGTGTCACTTAAAGTCTGGCATCAGATCTCTGAGAGTCCCTTGTTTGAATCTTAAATGAGTTATTGTTCGCATCTTTTTTGTTCAAAAAATTTCATAGTGTGTTCTTGATTCTTAGTAGCACCCATGTAAAGATTGTGTTATCTTATATGCATATATAATTTTGTACCTGCAATTCCTATTGTTGCTACTATTTGTCTGCTCATTTTAGGCGTCTCCTTTGCACTGGAATGAGCCATAAACTTTTGTATGAGTAAATTGGTTCTTTTGTGTATGTGTAATGTCCCCTTATTAGAGACATAAAAATGCACACACAAAATTCCTTGTTCACAATTAAATTAGATCATTTCAGATTGCACATTTCAAGAATAAGACAAATGAAATGCATTATTATCCACTAGTGCATAACTAACCTAATCTGACATGACTTGTTACTCTTGATCAGAATAGATCTTTGCCTCATTTCTCTCCCTAACCTCATGGGATGGTAGATTTACTGTGCCAAGGGCGCGTGCACCACCTCGAGTTGGACACCCTCAAGGATTGGTTACCCGTCTTGGGCTCCGTCCAATATTGGATGGATTTACCTGCCTTTCCCTTCCACACACTCCCTATCCTCATCGAGTGTTAGTGAAGGGGAATTTTGGCCCAAGTCTATTCTCGTAGTAGTAAAGTCATAATAGCATTCACTTATCCTATTGAATTCACAAATCATCACAAATTTGAACATTCACTGATATTGATTCTATTAACATATGAGTTAGGTACTACACTGTAACCTGCTGTCAGAGGAACAGGAATTTGATTATATAAACCTCAATGTTATATCAGTTGGTTGAGGGTACTTACCTCTGACCGTCGTACTAACTGGACTTCTTTCAGACTTATTTCCCTAACCCTGATCTTTGATGCGATGATGTATCTTCCTAAGATTCAATTGTTCTTGTTTCTTTGCACTCAAAAGATATCGTTAGTGTAACTCAACAGGTAAGAATCTATTAACCGTAATTATATTAAGCATCATAATTATTTATAAGGCTCAATAATTGCTACAATCATCATTATTGTATAATTGTATTATATGTATGTATGTATATTTATATAGAATATACATACTTCTACTTACTTCCAGCCTTTGATAATCACTTCTTATGGCCAGATGCATCTATATATATATATATATAAATTTATAATTATAGTTGAACTTACTTCCCCTTTTGATTTGTCATTTGTCTTCATATATTTCTTCTTGAACCGTCTCCTCCTTCCACGTATCTCTTCTTCCAAATCTGACTATACTGTATTTGCTGCTATGCTCAGAAAATTGCTCCTCGTATTTCTATTCTCAGTTTCTCATTTTCTGTTCATATAATTGTCTTTAAATCTGGTTATATTATATTGTTCAAGCTTCTTTTACGAGCTGTATATAACTCTTTGTCCCTCTGCAGATTACAATCATATATTAATTCCCAGATCCCAATCGATGATCATATTTAAATTGCATGTCATTTTCCTGAGTGCTGCCCTCTCTATTTTCTGATACTTTTCTCCCTCCATAAATGTTGCTCATTCCTATCTCCCTTTATATCCTTACGTGTCTTTAAAGAGAGACATCCCTTTTGAATAGACACCACCTTCAGAAAAGACGTGTCCCATTATTAATATAAACTCAGCCTTAAAAGACTTAATCGCTGCTTGTCCAAAAGATAGTCTTCACACCCCTTTGACTGGGACTTGTCTCTTTGACTTAAGCATTGTCTTTTGTTTATTTAGTTTAGAGCATAGACTATTGTTGTTATAATATATCATATTTTATGATATTTCATTGTATCGGGTGTTATTATTATTATATTTATATTCATCAATAAATATATTATATAATATATCATATATTATAATATATGTTATTCTATCATGTTTAATTTGTAGTTTCTCATATTTTGATATTTATTGTATTTATATTTTGGTAACTTCAATTTTATAAATAATATGAAATCGTTAATATTAACATATTTCTTGCTTGACAATTATAATTATCTTATGATAAATAATATTGAATGGCTAATATTCTTTTTTAATTTTTCTTAATATGTATTTTGTTATTTTCTTTATTTTTTTAAAGAGTTACGGTTTCGGGGTTATGACAGTATGTTACTCTCATTAGGCTACATTATTCTGTGGAGTTCAGACCTTGTTATCAGGTTCATAACATATGTTTGGATGCTTACTTTTTGAGATTTTCCTGAGATGTCTTCAAGTGCCTTTTGTTAGGGTGCCATTTTGCTTCATTTAAATATTTTTAGCTAGTATCCTTTTGCCAGCGAGCTTCTTTTACTCTTTCATAGAATTTGGTAGGTTGTTTTCAACCAGTTTTCTTGTAGAATTTTCAACGATTTTCATCTTTGTGTTGTGTAAAAGCATTTTTAAGCTACCTAAGTCCTGAGGATCTAAACTGATTCAATTTGTTGCAAAGAGAACTTCAAATATCTAACTGCACCCTTCTTCATTTGTTGCAACGCCTCAAGTCTGGTGTTGCATCTTTGTAACACTCAAGTATAGATCTTAATGAAGTATTTATTCACATCTTTTTGTTCAAAAACACTAACAGGGTGTTATTCATTCCTTGTATCATCCATGTATAGATTGTGTTATCTTATGTGCATATTTTATTTTGTATCTGCTATTCCTTTAGTTGCTACTCTTCATCTGCTTGTTTTACACGTCTCCTTTGAATTGAAATCAGCCGTCAGCTTCTCCATGAGTAAATCAATTCGATTTTGTGCATATTACTCTCATTAGGGACACCTCATTATTTTTTGGAGTTTGGACCTCGTTATCATGGTCAACTTATATTTAAATGCTTGCTTTCTGAGATTTCCCCATGAAATATTCTTGTGCCTTGTGTTTGGTTGCCATTGTTTTTTCATTCAAAGGTCTTTAGTGAGTTCTGTTTTACCTGAGAGCATGCTTTTGCTCTTTCATAAAGTTTGATAGGCTGTTTTCAGCCAGTTTTCTTGTAGCTTATTTTCAACGATTTTCTTCATCTCTGTTCTGTGTATAAACATTTTTTGCTTTAACTTAGTCCAAAGATCAACATGCCATTAACACGAGAAATAATAGAAATAGCTCTTTTTACAGTACGGGTACCTGTCAAATCTATTCCCAAGAATGAGGATATTGATAAATATGTGAGACCTTTTACGCGTTTCACTTTTACTTATTAGCAATTTTTGAGCTTTTTAAAGGGAATGCTTCTAGATTAAATGGTACAAAAATTTTCAATCCACTGACACATTTTGTCTGTGCTTTCAGGTTGAGCTGCTAATTCTAGCCCATCATTTCTACAAATCCTCGGCATGCCTTGATGGAGTGGATGTCCTTGTGGCCCTTGCAGCAACCCGTGTTGAATCGTATGTTGCAGAAGGGGATTTCTCATGCTTGGCTCGTTTGGTAACAGGAGTCAGCAACTTCCATGCTTTGTATTTCATGTTAGATATTCTCATAGAAAATGGTCAACTTGAGCTGCTCCTCCAGAAGTATGCAGTTGCAGATGCGACAACAGAATCAGCAAAAGCTATCCAAGGGTTCCGGATGACAATCCTTTCAGCTCTGAAACATTTCAATCCTGATGATCTTGATGCATTTGCCATGGTTTGTATTCCAAGTGATAACTTTGTGTTAGGCTTTTACAATGATTTAAATTTTTTGTCTGTGCTTTATAAGGGAGATTAGCAATTGCTTTACAATGATGAATATCCTTCAATAACTATGCTGAGTATGGCTTTGTCCAAACACAGTTCCTTTTAGCAAATATTCAATCCTGTTGTAAGCAATTAATAAGTTATCCTTTTCTTCATGATAGCTTGCTTTCTGTTGGAAAATGGCTTATTAATAAGTTACTGTAGATGAACAAAAGAATAATAATAATGTCCAAATCATGACAACAAACTTTGTCTTAATTCCCCTCTTAGGCCAGGTTTGTCAAGTGTTTTACTGCAGTTCTCTATATAACCTTTCGTACCAAATAGTTGTTTTTAATCTGTATTAAATACCCCCTTGCTCTTGAACACAAAGATTACATTTTATTAAATTTGCATCTGTTCTGCAAGATCTAAGAACAGTTGTGTCCACCCTTAGTAGGTTCTTAGTGTTAATTTTGGTTTCCTATATGGTTTAGGAAACATAAAAGAAATTCTGAAAGAGAAAAAACGAAGTACCTCCTACCTGCTGAAAAATGTTCTCCACTTTATAACACCGTTCCAATTGTGGCATACAGTAGAATATTCCTCCAGCTATAAAAAGTGGCTGAACGATTGTGGAAAGTATGCCTCCAGCAAGCAGTCAGGCAGTGGCTATGGCTTATAGTAAACTAAAGGAAGTTATCCCAAAGTTCTCAAATTCATTTATTATTAGGATAACAGTGCTATTTCAATAATTCTAACTTTTGACCTGTTACTTTTGCTGTCGATACAACATTTGATTAAGAGGATGATAGTGTTATTTTAGTAATTCTAAGTTCAAAAATTTAATCTGTTACTTATGCGGTCAATATAAGAGCATGTGTGTATGTGTGGTTTCTCATGAGAAGCAAGCTTGTGCTTAGAAAGTTGGAAGTTATAACTAAAAAGTTAGAAAAACAGAGAAATTAGCTAATTTTTCACTTTTGAACAGGTCTATAGTCATTTTGACATGAAACATGAAATGTCAGCTCTTTTGGAGTTACGGGCCCGTAAAGCCTTAGATCAGTGGCTTCAGCAGCACAATAGTGAACACAGTGAAGAATTACTAGAAATGATGGGTTTCTATGTAGAAGCAGCTGATGTTTACTCAAGCATAGATGCAGGAAACAAAACAAGATGGTCTTGTGCACAAGCATCATTGGTTTCTCTCCAAATTCGAATGCCAGACACCAAGTGGCTTAATCTTACTGAAACAAATGCACGGAGACTTCTTGTTGAACAGTCTCGGTTCCAGGAAGCACTAATTGTGGCAGAGGCATATAACTTGAACCAATCAGGAGAATGGGTCCCAGTATTATGGAATCAAATGCTGAGGCCAGATTTAATAGACCAGTTTTTGGCCGAATTTGTAGCTGCACTTCCACTTCCACCAACCACATTTATGGAACTTGCTCGGTTTTATCGAGCAGAAGTTACGGCCAGAGGTGATCAGTCACAATTCTCCACATGGCTAAATTCTGGAGGCTTGCCACTTGAGTGGGCAAAGCATTTAGGAAAGTCATTTAGAAGTCTTCTCAGGCAAACACGTGACATTAAACTTCGTATTCAGCTTGCAACAATAGCAACTGGTTTTCCAGATATTATTGAGAAATGTATACAAATATTGGATAAGGTGCCAGATACTGCAGGTCCTCTTATCCTGCGGAAAGGACATGGTGGGGCATATCTTCCCCTCATGTAGAATTATAACTCGTCAGATACTGTGGCCAATTGTTTCATTCATGATCGGATACAGCAGAAGCTTAGATTGTTTTGAAATGCCTACCAGATTCTGTTCACCCACAATTGAAGCATTTATCTTCTTGAGATGTATAGTATCTTTGTTCCATCATCAGGATTGTCGAGTTTGTAGAGTATATGTGAGTTGCTTTACCAGTGCCATTATTAGTTTTGTAGATTCTCTTCAGTCTCGCTTGTATCCCAAGACAGTAGAGGCAATATGCAAGTATGGTTGATTTTATGGTACCCGACTTGCATTATCTAGGTGTATATTGTCTTTCAGTGAAATATACGGTGGTATAGTTAGTTTGCCAAATTTTGTAATATTTGAGATTTTATTCTTTCAGTTTCCCAGATGTTAGCGCGGGAGATCATTGACCAGACATAATTCAAGCATGAATTCCCAACCGGCAAGGATTCCATTGCTGATGGTACATTTTACCATGGGTTCCATAGGGGCATCCAAACAGTTTTGTTTCCATTTTTCCTGTGCAAATGAATTTTTTTATTTGTTCGGAACCTTCACTGTAAGGACTGTATCTATATCGTGTACAAGGTATATTTAACACAAGAGTCCTAATCTGTTTATAGAAAGAGTTCCATGCAATGACTTCGCCTGGCAATTTGGGCCCTTCTATATACACAATTTCAGTGATACTGCATATAACTATTTTCATTCCTATAATAATATCTAGATTGGCCATCGTGTATGATTGTTTTCTCTATAAAAATCTGTCTTCAAGGCACTGTTAATTTAAATATGAAGTTTCAACTGAAATCACATGGTTCAAAAGACGTAATCATTTGAAAAAGCTTGAAAAAGTGATCAACATGACTCATTGGTATCAATAAGCATATTCAGTAAAGTTTCTATTTCTTTATTTATGAAAATTATGAAAATCTCCATGATTTATATAATGTGCTTGCCTTTTCTGTTTGTAGGACAGTAAAAATAGTCATTTGGAGTTACCCTTGAACATTACCAAATTCATGAAAATGTTTGAAATGTTAATCAAATTTCCATTATCAAAACAGCAATTAATGGTGCTGTAGAACTGTATATGTTGGCGTCACAACTAACACCTCTGGAGTACAAGTTGTTATAAACAGCCTATGCACACTACGCAATGAGTGCTCTTCGAATTATGGAGGGGAAGCTCCCTCGATGTGCTTTGACAAATATACTTTGCAAAGGAAAAATAAGCTAAAACTACTTCCTGTCTTTTTGTTTCAGCTGCTAGAGGCACAAGACTTTCTTGAAAAAACTTTTACGTTGCAGCTGAGTTTTCTCTGGTTTTTTGCAAATCAACTAAACTACAACTTATATCTATCCAATCTCCTCAAGAAAACAGAGCAAGAGGAAACGGAGCAAGGTTTGACTATCTGACGATAAGCGGGTTTAGACTCTCTACTTGAAGGCAAGGTGGGCACAACTATCATCTCAATCTAAACCAACTTATTGGGCACAACAGATTTAAGAATTTACTAAGACGATCTTATGAAACCCTAGGTGGTATAACACTTGATCGAATCAGCAAAGCCTTCACAAAACAGCCTTTATCTTTATAATCTCACGAAACCCTAGGTGGTATAACCTTCAATTATATTGATAAAGATTCACAAAACAGATTTATCGCTGCAACTTCTCGAAACCCTAGGTGGTATAACGATCGATCACAATGGTAAATTAACACAAAACAGCCTTATCACCTTAATCTATTGGAACCCTAGGTGGTATAACAATTGATTTCAATGATAAAGATGTTCAAACAGATATATCTAATCTATGGAAAGAATTCAGCATCACAATCTTTCGAAACCCTATGTGGTATAACAATCAATTGCAATAGTGAAGACACATGAACAAATACGAAAAAGAGCAATATTGAGGGCAAGGTGGGCACAGCATATATTTCTCTCTCAAGCAAAAGTTATTTACAAATGAGCGTAAGCTCTTATTTATATACATCAAGGTGTAGGGAACCCTAAAATCACCTTGTGTTATCTATAGTTCCTGCAATGCATGCAAGCAATGCGCCCAACCCTAATTAAGCAAACTATACAGTTAACTGGGCAACTACCCTCAGTTTAACTGAAACATCTAATCTAAAAATGGACAATTGTGCGAGCATGCACGTCCTTATTAAAACAAGTTAACTGGAAGACTATCATCAGTTAACGAAAACCCTAAATACAACTCCAAGTGTAAGAAGGCGATTCTCAGAATAGGTATGCATGTGATGACAACTTCGAGTTAACTGGAAAGGGTAACACCTACCAACTCGTGGTGTGTAGCCATCTATTCCGAAGTGGAACTGGCTTACTATGCGTGTGATCTCTCGAGCAATCAACCCCACGAGAT
>VDFB02181156.1:0-40524 GCA_007258455.2 Sequoia sempervirens | reverse complement strand
GGTTGCCATCATCATCACTTTGCTCAACAGGGTCACTGGCTCAGAGGGTGCCACCAAGTTCCAACCTTGGATGTTTTATGCCATACCTCACATTATGAGGAAGACCGAGTTTTATGATTGGCCTAATTTGATTAGTGACTGCCTACATCAACAAATAACAGAATATTTTCAGTTTCATGTATTCCACATGGTGTCATATCTAGTCTACTTGGTGGCCTATCAAGGTCAATTCAGAGGATTGAACACCGAGGGATCATTGAGCATTCAACACATATATAACTATTATCCCCAGTTGGAATTCACAAAGTCGTTGCACCACTACAAAAGGGTGAACGAGGCATTTTTGATGTACACAGTGCGTGACTTAAACAACGAATTGCACGTTCGTATCTCCTCAGTTGCCTGGGCAGCAATGGCGGAATGGGCGGATTGGTTTATACAGTTTCCTACCTTTACCTATCTCAGGGTTTATGGTTATTCAGGTGCCCCTCTCATGTTGCCGAGGTATCCGTCAGATGAGGTCATCTTCATGGAATTCTTGAGGCAAGCTCATGGCGTCCACACAGTCTTAAGAAATAGAAAGAAACCCTCTCTTCACTTTCCATTAGGGTTGGGTATTTATACATGCAGTACTGCTATAGATGCCAAGACAATTGGAGAAGAGTTAGATAAATTCGGCCTAAAATCCTATAGCGAGAGGAGATCATTTGATCCCCATGGTGTCTACGCTGGCGTGAACTGTAATCACATACCCACACTTGAAGATTTTTGGGCTAATTGTGCAGATGAATTTGAAGTACGAAGGCGTAGTTACAGCAGGCTAACTCTCCATCAGATGAAAGACTGTTTAAATGAAGATATAGAAGGGCTCTCTGATTATGATGAAGATGTGCTTCTACCAATGTACACTCAAAAAAGAATCGAGGATCAGCCTCTTCTACAAGTTAATTGGGCAAACAAGGAATCTCTTTCAGTTGAAGATAGGACAAGACAAGTCATGGAATATAGTAAGGTTTTCTTAGTGCTTAAGAGGAAGAACTCCATTCCAGTAGTAGAGCCGCCAAGGATAATTCCCTCTTCTTCCAGAACACAGTCGAAAGGAAAGGGTAAAAGTCAGTCTCAAGATGGCGTCAAAAGTTGTAGATCAAATAAAAATGTAAAAAGAAGGTTGGATTTCTCAGGTATAGTCATATAGGAACAGTCTACAGTTGATTCAGAAGTTCCTCATGTCGAGCCCGTACATCAAAATGAAGTAGAGGAGCCACCTTCAACACATGATTTCGTACCTTTGACGGGTTCTTCACCAATTCACATTGATCTTGATATCAAAAATGATGAAGAGGTTGCAGCAATAGCTCTTGAGGAAGTTAGTAAAGATACTACGGTGTCTTGGGTTGAGAACTCCTTAGGTAGGGTTAGGAGAAGGCCTTCATATCAAGTGAGTGTTGATGATCTCGATAACATCTATCAGGAACCTCCTAAGAAGAAGGCAAAGAAGCAGGTTCACTTTGATAGGAATCCTGATAACGAGATTGTCGTAGAGATTGCAGTGCCCCCAGAAGATAAGAATAGGGATGAGGTAAATATGGATGATTTCGTCATGGTCAAGGCTAATCTTGGTAGAAATACCAGACATGCAGATTTGAGTCTCTTCAAAGTAGTATCCAAAAACCTCCATGAAAGAGTGCTTAAAGACGGAGAAGATAAGGCAGCCCTCAAGGTTGAAAATCAGCAGCTTAGGCTTTTTATTTCTAACCTTGTTCGTGGTTCTTCACAAGCAACCCAGTTGCTGCCCCAGATCTTGGAGACACCAGCTGATCACCATCAATTAAGACAGCTGGTCATATGTGGGAAAGAGACTCAGGAGTGGATCGAGAACTTCATTGTCAGAGGAAAGAAGATCTTGGCTTGGATGTTTCAGTTGAGAGAAAATGCTCATGAACTTCGTCGAGGTATCCAAGGATTTGAACAAACATTGGCTGAAGTAAAACCTAGGCATGAGATTATTATTGCTGATTTAGACACAGCCTACGGTTCAGCAGTCTCAAAGGAGCACAAAAGACAAATCCTTGCTTGGAGAGAGCGTCATGTTTTCAAAGTTAAAACGTATGAGAGGATATCCGAAGAATTCATCGCCTACAGACAAAGGGTGGTTGAAGCTCTTCTTTTCATCAGCGAATTCGTCATAGAGATCCCCTCTCAGTACAGCCTTGAGGATGGTTCTTACGTCGGGCTTGAGGAGGTGCAAAATCAGTTCCAGAATGTTGTTCATAGTTGCAGTCCAGTTGGTGGAAGGATAGGCCATATTTCTGTGATGTCAGCAAAGTTTGATAAAGCGGCCAATGAGGTTGAAGATTTCCTAAGATCTATTACAGATGCTGAAGATATTCTTGAAAAGCGGTGTTTTGTTGTTGATGGCATAGATGCACCGAACCGGGACACAATCTCTAACTTCCTAGCGGATGTGATCGAGCTTTAAAGCAGCTTTCTTCTAGAAGCTTTCTTTCCCGCTTTCTTTCTATTTTCCTGAATAATCCTTATCCACTTTCGAGGATAGAAAGAAGATAAGATGTAATAGTTGGATGCTCTCGTCATTTTTAGGTTTTATCTTTCTAGATTTAGTAATAAAACTTGCTTGCTGAGCAAGCCCTAGATTGTGAAAGCAAGGAGATTTTAGGGTTCCCTACTCCTCTGCTTCTCTATAAATAAGAGCCTTTGCTCATTTATTTTCTTTAACCGTGCTTATGAGAACAAAACGCTGAGCCTATTGTGCCTTCTATTTGTTGCTTGGCATTGTTCATTTGTGTTGTGATAAGCAAATTGCGCTGAGCCTCTTGTCAAGGAGTTAGTGATTGTTGTTTTCTATTGTGTTAAGAAAGTTTGTAAGCCTCCTGCAATTTCTTGTTCAAGGCATGTTAGAGTGAGCTTTTAGAGCCCGTGAGATTTGAGTAATAAATCATGGTTCTTTTGCCTTGGTCCAAAAATCTCAAATTCTCCATATTCATGTTTTTTACTTCTTTATATCTTTATTTCGCTAAAGAAGTGTGTAGGGTGTTCGTTGGAAGAAAGATTATTAGCATTTTGTCGAAAATCTACCTTGTTAATTTCTAACTTCTCTTGCTCGCTTATTACTTGAGAGTTAGGAACCGCTTTAGTTCATAGGGTTAAGTCAGAAGCTGAACTTCTTATCGAAAAATCTCAGTCAAAGGCGTTGTGTTTAAAACCCTTGTGCCTCTGTCGATCCAAAAAGATAGGCAACTTAGTTTTAGTTTACTTTCTTTCAAACACCATCAGCAAGAGGGAGCTTCCCCTCCTAATTTGAAGAGCAGTTTATCTGTGCATAGCTGTCCGTTTTCAAATCCGCATACCAAAGGTGCGAATTTAAATGCCAACATTGTCAAGGTTGGACTTTTGGCCATCCCCTATTTAGGTACCTTCCTCTATCCATCCCCAAGGTCTTGACTACCCACTTTATCCTTTGCTAAAATTCACCCATGTTGTCAACCTTTTGAAGTTTCATATCCCTCCATCCCCATTGAACTTGTCATCATGGTCATGCCTTCCCCCAAAGTTCGACACCCCAACATTTTCTTTTAGTCTTTTTCAAAATTGCTCCAAGTCTTTTGGATTTTCATAGTTTCATATCCCTTTATACAATCCTTTCCATCCTTGTCAACCCAAAGGTCTACTTTTCCTCAGTCCCTTTTTGTCAAAGTTTTGGAGTTCCCTATTCCCCGATATCTTCATCTAATAAGCTTATCCAAATGACATCATGTTGATATCGACATATTGATGATGTCATGCGATGTCAACAATCCTAATGTGATGACATCATGCTAACATCATTAGCACATTGGAATTTTAGGGTTCCTCATCCTCTCATCCTTTGGCATTCCCTTTCGTGCTCTATTCCTTGATTCTCCAAAACCTTGCTAACTTCCACTCCAATAATTTCTATCTTTCACAGTCAAACTTTGGGTCTTATTTGAGTGCCTCTTTCCCTACATCGCCGAAAGCCCAAAACTCCACCAATTTACACTATAAAATCCTTTGGAGTTGGACTTTCAGCCTGTTAGTTTTATGATAAGATTTAATGCACAGAAAATTAATTCAAATAATAACACAATACACAGCGGATACCCTAGGAAAACCCTCCTCTTGAGGGAGAAAAACCTAGCAACAAATATATCTCTTATATATATGAGCAATGGCAACAAGTCACTTTACAATGAGGCCACACACAAGGCCAATAATCAGCACCAGCAATCGCTGTAAGACAAACTAATAGTATGCTCTTTTAATCTGCACTTAAGAGACTTCACAATCTGCTCCTATATGAATTCGTAATACTCTTCTTGAAGAACTCAAACTTAATGGAGAAGGAGATCGAACTTGCTTGATGATCTTCAGATTTTTCATAACAGATTTACTAATCTGCTCTGCTCCTTTCTTATTCGCACCTTAGACTAGTGGAAGAAATATGTGTATTGGATGATAAGCAATGAACAAATGAATGAGTATATATTCAAGAGACAAGAAGGAGGACGTGACTTTTCACCACCAAGTCGGCCAGCAAGAAAGAACCTCTTCATAAAATAATGTGCCAAGAGAAAAGGTCGGCCACTAGAGAAATAATATCTTTTGCACCTTGTAAACAAATGAGAGTGAGGTTGGCCTCAACAACTCTTTAAATGATGACTCTTCAATCATGAGTTCATGCCTCTAGATACTTATAAATTAAATGGCCTCATAGCTAATATTTAATTTATCAAATGATGTAAAGGATAAGTTGGAAGAAATACGACTTAAGGTGGATTTAAATATCAACGCTCCCTCTCAGCTAGGGAGTATATTTCCAGTTGCACAAGGAAAATCACCTCAACGTGATGCCTATCACTATGGCTACAACCATGAGTAAACAAGAAGAATATCACTTCATCGTGATATCATATATTGCCTCAACACGATATCAACCATAATGGCTACAACCATACTATGGTAAGTACAAGTGTTCATCACTTGCGTGATGTTGTCACCTCAATGTGACTTTCACCATGGCTCTCCCAGAGGGTGAAACACAAGTACAAGATATGTCATGGAGTCACACACATGACATCCACCATGACTCTCTCAGAGGGTGGAAACAAGGGCTTTCACCTCAAATCTCAGAAGAGAAATGCATAAACAAGGGCTTGCACCTCAAATCTCCCTCAAAGAGAAATGCATTAACAAGGGCTTGCACCTCAAATTCCTCCATCTCAGAGGAAAATGCATTAACAAGGGCTTGCACCTCAAATTCCTCCGTCTTAGAGGAAAATGCATTAACAAGGGATTTCACCTCGAACTTCTCTCACAGAGAAGAACTCATTAATCAAGGGATTTCACCTCGAACTTCTCTCGTAGAGAAGAACTCATTAATCAGGCTCACTGATACTGAGACTCTTTCTCAGTTAAGGCTGGATTCTCCACCATACCAAGCTTATCTCAAGAGTACACAAACTTGATTTTGGAGAGAGGCTTGGTGAGAATGTCTGTCGTCTGCTCATCAGTGCTGATATACCTCAACTGTATAGCCTTCTGCAGTACCATATCTCTGATATAGTGGTACTTGATCTCAACATGCTTGGTTCTGTCATGGAACACAAGATTGACAAATAGCTTCACACAACTCTGATTATCTCAATGAATGATAGAAGGCTCCATTGATTGCCCAAATAATCTTGCAAAGAGCTTACGAAGCCACACTGCTTCTCGAGCTACCATACAAGTTGCAATATACTCTACCTCGGCTGTACTCAATGCCACATATGACTACTTCCTGCTGCACCAGGATATCATAGCAGATCCCAACCTGAAGAATATCTCAATCCATATCCAACTGTGCCACACAAGTATCTCTAGATATGCTTTGCTGCAACAAGATTACCATCTTCTTCAGGCTCAGTAGGCTCCCTCTGAATCTTCAAGCACTTGCATCAACCTTCTGACCTCTTTGTTGAAGATTTCCTGCAACACTTTGACTTAGATAAATGTTTTCCAGCACACACCTCTGGTACTGAAGAGAGTTCAAGATAGTCCTCCTTGACCTCATCCCATATCTCACTATTCTGAATAGGTTTGTGGAGCTACCAATGACAAATCAAGATGACAGTCTTGAGCAATTATGATCTTAGCAGCTGAAGGGATCTTCTAAGGATTTAGTGCCTAGCTTTGCAATACAGTAATCTTCACTATTTCTCAGTGAGTTACAAAACTCCCTCTTGACCCCTGCTTCAGAGATTGCAAGGAAGACTTCTTGAAGTGAACTCCCTCTAGCCACAAACTCAGTCCCATGGCTGCAAGATGTGACTTCATTCTTGATCATTTCTTTGGTTGGCATGACTTTCTCATGAGATGCCTCAAGCTTTTCATCACAAAGCAATCTCTCAACACCTTCTGCTCTTAGATCAGTCTTGGAAGCATTTTAGAGAGAGATTACTAACTGTTTATAACTATCCAAAGAAATATCAAGGCTAGAATCATACAAAGTTTACTATATCAGGTTATAGCATGAATACATAAGAATTTATGAACAATATTGAAACATGAATAAGTAAATCAACCTATAAAAGAAATATATCAAAGAATCATAATGAAGGAATAAAGAACTTATCTTTATTGAATTTTGATATAACTCTTTCTTCCAACTTTTACTCCTCTCGAGAGTGCTAAACTCAACACAACAAAAGACAATCTGAACAACTGCAAATTTCTTGAATGCATTATGCAGTTAGCAAGTAGAACCAACTCTCTCCAAGAGTCAAGGCTCTAACACAGTTCATGCATTAGAGAATGATATCGATGTGATCAACCTATCACAACGAAAATGCAATTCTCTTTTTCATCTCAAAGTCACACTCAGAGATCTACATAATTAGCATGAAACAACTCGCAATGAATAATTTGAAATCTTCAAAGGATCTTTATGCTAGAGAGCACAATTCAAGAGAAATTACAATCTCTCTATACTAATCACACAAGATCCAAATAAATGAAATAACTAAGCAAACAAAGAATACTTATCTCTTGATGGATGCAAATACTGGACACAATAAGATAGGCTACTCATGCGCACAGATCAGCACACAACCTTCACGGCTTGAACATAGGCCCATGACTTAGAAATTCCCTAGAATCCTTCTGAGGGGAGATCTCATCCACATCCGCAAATGAAGCATGTTGATTAGGCCTGGTTGGGCAATCTTTTGCATAGTGACCAAACTTGTCACAACAAAAACATTGGACTTTAGAGAGGTCCCACTTCTTTGTGAATGTGGGAGCACCATCATCTCCTTTATCTCTATTGCTCTTGAAATATCCTTTCTTTCCATCTTTCCCTTTCTTCTTCGAGGATTGAGCGGAAAGAACATGAATGTCTTCATCTGTAGGGATTCGACCAATACCTCTTGCAGCCAACCTAGACTCTTCTTGAATGCAATCTGCCCTCAAACGATCAAACTTGGGAAGTTTAGCTCTTGCACTGATTCCTTGAATGAAAGACTCCCAAGATGAAGGAAGACCATTGAGGGCAAGCATGGTCAGATCCTTGTCATCAACAAAATGACCAATGGTAGAGAGTTGATCTCTCAATTCAGAAATCTTCATAAAGTAAGCGATGATAGATTCTCCTTCCACCATCTTCACATGATGGAGTTGTTGCTTCAGTGCAAGTGTATGGCTTGTGTTGTTGATTTCATACATCTCCTCCAAGGTTTTAAACATCTCCCTTGCAGTCTTCAACTTGGAGACAATAGGAACAATATGATCCTTCACGAAATTGAATAACATCTTCTTCGCCTTAGTATCTTTCTTCTTCCATTTAACTTTCTCTTCCTCATCCGTAGGCTCGAGGACTTTGCTCTCCATGAACTCCGCCAATTCGTTTTCCTCCAAGGTGAGCATAATTCTGAATCTCCAAGATGTGAAGTTTGTTGCTCCCTCAAGTCTATCCTCGATCTTGAGACCGTACACCATCTTGATGAAGAGATAGAAGTAATCAACGATGAGAAAGAGAATAAGGAGTATCACTGTAATACAAAATCCGATCAAGATCTTCTTCAAACCTGCTCTGATACCATGTTAGTTTTATGATCAGATTTAATGCACAGAAAATTAATTCAAATAACAACACAATACATAGCGGATACCCTGGGAAAACCCTCCTCTTGAGGGAGAAAAACCCAACAACAAATATATCTCTTATATATATGAGCAATGGCAACAAGTCACTTTACAATGAGGCCACACACAAGGCCAATAATCAGCACCAGCAATGGCTGTAAGACAAACTAATAGTCTTCTCTTTTAATCTGCACTTAAGAGACTTCACAATCTGCTCCTATATGAATTCGTACTACTCTTCTTGAAGAACTCACACTTAATGGAGAAAGAGATCGAACTTGCTTGATGATCTTCAGATTTTTCATAATAGATTTACTAATCTGCTCTACTCCTTTCTTATTCGCACCTTAGACTAGTGGAAGAACAATGTGTATTGGATGATAAACAATGAACAAATGAATGAGTATATATACAAGAGACAAGAAGGAGGACGTGACTTTTCACCACCAAGTCGGCCAGCAAGAAAGAACCTCTTCATAAAATAATGTGCCAAGAGAAAAGGTCAGCCACCAGAGAAATAATATCTTTTGCACCTTGTAAACAAATGAGAGTGAGGTCGGCCTCAACAACTCTTTTAAATGATGACTCTTCAATCATGAGCTCATGCCTCTAGATACTTATAAATTAAATGGTCTCATAGCTAATATTTAATTTATCAAATGATGTAAAGGATAAGCCGGAAGAAATACGACTGAAGCTGCATTTAAACATCAACACAACCATCCCCTATTTTGGTACCATGATAAGCCCCATCAAAAACTTCGACCCTTACAACCCAACATTTTTCCTATGTCAAGGTTCCCTTGCTGGGCTTCCCTCATCGACCTTCCCATCTCACCCCTACTTGTCATCTCCAATTCCCCAATCTGGACATTATATCACCTTGTTCCTTTCAACATTTTGGGCTTGATCACCCCTACATACCTATTAGAATTTTCCTCCTTGGCATTCCAAGTCTGAAACTTCATTGTTTGAATGAAAAAAACCCTACCTACCCATGAGATGACCCACAAATTCCATTAATGCATTTTCAATGCCTTCCAACCACCAAATTAGATACAATGTCACCCAAAAATCATTGTTTATGTAGATTGACATGGATCCAAAGGAGGAGAACAATGTGCTCACCCATGCCTTAGTAATTATTTGCGGAGCCATTTTTTGGCATGCCATCCCTAGGGTCACGATTAGTGGATTTCATGGGAAATTTTCTTGAGCAATCACTCAATCCCACAAGTTGTCAATGCTCAGAGGTATGGCAAGGGTAAAAAGGATGTTCTTTCCATGTTTCTAGATGACCAAATTGAATTTTGAAGGGACATTTTTTTGCGGAGCATTGATGACAATGATGGCTAGGGTTTTCTCTACAACATGGATTTCATTGCAATATTGGGTGCTTTTCCACTAGCGTATTAAGGACCTAGCAGTCCTCATTTTTTCCAATGGAAAAGACAAAAGAAGAGTTTCCCTGTAACATTTTTCTACTATCTTTAATATTATTAAAATACTATCACAATGCCTTGGAATCAATAAAAAATCGTTTCTTTTACCTCTTCTCAATCCTTACATATTGTGTATTCTCTCATTTGTCAACATAGTTTGTGGATCTTCTCTACTTCCCTTGCAATGTCGGCTTAATGTTCTTACCTTCATACATGGATGGTATTTTTCCTCTCTAAAGACATGTATGTTGTGCACAATCTCTTTGTAGGAACTATTCATGGATTTCCTCTTCCCCTCTTAGTCACTGTTAGACCCCTAGCCTTCATACATGCTTGCAGACATGTATGTTGTGCACAATCTCTTTGTAGGAACTATTCACGGATTTCCTCTTCCCCTCTTAGTCACTGTTAGACCCCTAGCCTTCATACATGTTTGCTTGAGCTGGTAAAGTAGATATTTGTGTGATTTTTGCAATCTTTCATAGGTATCATGTGCTGTTGTGACTTAGGAGAGAACCCAACTACGTCTTGGTGTATCACTATCTTTCTTTTTATGATATCTTCATTCTCCCTTTTCTCTTATGAATCATTAGAGTAGGATTAGTATTTATCTTTAACTTGTGTTGAGTTGGATCAACACTTGCATCTAGTATTAGAAAGGAACTAGCCTTCTCTAAAGGTTTGATTTCAAGTTAGTAAGGTCTCACACTTGAGAGATCATTCTCACTATTGTTCTAAAATACTGGACCAAATTTAGTAGGTTGCATTTTAGTTGACAACACCACCTATGCCTTTCAAATTTAGTGCTCCTAAATTTGTCTATAGAGAATAATACCAAGGGTTTGGGACAAGGTTTGGACCTTGTACCAATCTAAATCCTTGGCGAGCAAATTGTTCATGTGGAAGAGGTTGTATTCCTTGAGAATGTTAGATGGAGAATAAGTGATAGAGCATTTTCATGAGTTCAAAGTTGTTATTAGTTAGCTGGAATCACGTATTGCTTTGTGATTCTCATTGCCAAATTCACGGGACAATCTTGTGATGGCAATCAATAGTGTTGTCTTTAAGTTGAAGCTTGAGGAGCTAGTTGGGGCCTTTTGTTGGGAGAAATGAGATGGACAACTTATGAATACATTAAATATGCATTAATCATTAGAGGTCATTCAAAGCAAAGAGGAAAGAATAAGAAAAAATGTAGATATAAATCCTTTGAAAAATTCAAAGCAATATGTTGCAACTACAAGGAAACTAGACACATCAAGAGAGATTGAAAGAAGGTTGAGAGAGAGAAAGAAAAGAAATTTGATGATACTCCTTGCATGGAATCAAATTCCTCTAATGAAGAAGGTGAAGATGTGTTCTTAGTTTCATCATATATCCATGATGCATGGTTGATTGATTGCGGAGTATCTTGTCACATGACTCCTTACAAGGAGTGGTTCTCTGAGTATGAGAGTTTTGTTGGAGGTGATGTCTTCTTAAGAAATAACTCTTCTTATAAGGTCATAAGTGAGGTTAAGGTCAAGATAATGTTTAGAGACTGGAGAGTGAAGTCAATTTTTGGATTCTTGCATGTTCCTGGGCTAACAAGAAATGCATCTTTATTAGCAATATTGTGGATGCAAATGTGCAAGTAGCTTTTGAGAAGAAGAGCTACAAAATGATCAGAGGTGGGAAAATGTTGGTAATAAGAGTTCAATATGACCATGATTTGCATGCCAATGACAAATCCATTGGTCTCAAATGAATATCTTAATCAAGTGTCAAATCTAAGGGTGTTACACAAACCATGTTACCATGGAAACTCCAAATCACATGCAATGGGAATTTTTGTAGCAATATAGTTGAGTTTAAATCTATTGGTTGCAATTCAATGGTCTTCAATGTTTTGAGTATGTGAACTATGTTTCCAATATATATAGTAGGAGATTTGAGTAGTGACATAGTTGTTGGTAGATCTATCAATTAAAGATAGTTGATTTTCTAGTTTTGAAGATGCTAACCATTGTACCATGGTATACTCTTGATTTGCAATAGTAGTCTTGGAATGAGATGGTTGTTCATGGATTTTTTAGTTGGTGATGGATGGTCTTTCGACATTGAGGACATTGATCAATTTCCCATGGGAGCTCCTAGATCTTGTGGTGTTGTAGTTGGAGTGTTTTGGCATGAGATAATTGTTCTTGTATTTGTTGGTTTTAGATAGATGTTTCAAGGTGGGCTTGGAGATCTCCTAGTTGTTGGAGATGGAAAGGTATGTGGCTTGGAAATGATGTTGATTTTCACTAAAAAAAATATTCTTGTAGAGTGAGTTATGGACTATGTTGTCCCTAACTAGGAGTAAGGGGACTTGCAACTAACTTGTAGCAGAATTCTAGCATTCAATGGATTTGTTTGAGTCCATCAACAATCTTGTGGTGGTGTTGTAGGATTTAGTTAGAAATCATGTACTAGTATTGTAAGAGTCCTTAGTGGCCCTATAGTAGTCTTGTAGAAATCCCTCAATAGTCCTATAGCAGTCTTGTATGAATCCCTCAACAAACCTATAGCAGTCTCGCAAGAGCTCCTTAACAATCCTATAGGATTATTTCATCAAACCATCATTAGGGAGGATCTAGTGTGAGTTGGAAAATAAATGCAAGGATTCATTGATGTAGATTGAGTTGGAGGTGTGGATAGCTAAGGCATACCAACGGTGATTATTTTAACCAAGTTAGTAGTGTTGTGATTTGGATGAGAAAGCAACAACATGTGGCATAGTTGGTATAAGTTGGCTATGAGCATTTTAGTCCCTAGAAATTAGTTCATTTTGTTTGAACTTCTTTTGCTCTTTTGTAATGTACAAAACAAGAGGGAGAATGTTAGGATTAGGCGTTGTACATCTTGCTAATTTAGTGTATTTATTTAATATCTTTAGTGTATTTTAAATATGGGGCCACATGAAAGAGAGTTCCCAACTTGGCAGGAATCTCAAAATTCCTTGGATGACACATTATGCTGCTTGGCATTTGTATTATGACATGTAAGAGCATCTATGACATTGTAAGATGCATAAGAGAATCTATGATGTGTGTAGGAACATATGAGGGGGGTTACTTTGTGGACTAAGTGAAACATCTTTAATTGGCTAATAGTAGCATGTGTAAGAGCATCTTGTAAGAGGTTTGAATGGACCAGATTGGAGTGTCCAAGTTTGGTGAGTGGAATAATTGACCTTGGTAGTTACCTACTATTCCTAAAATGTGGACTCATGATAAGGGGTGTTGGAATTTAAAGAGACCAATTTGGGTGTCCAAATCGGTTCCCTTGTTTTGGCCCAAGGTTTTGGAAAACACATATAGTTTCTTGGTTTTCCTTGATCTATAATGGATTCTCGGGATGGAATTCATAAGGTGATGATTTCAAAGTGAGGTTATGCTACAAATTGACTCCAAGCTCAATATTGAAGAGCTCATGTATTATTTCCTATTGAGAGCACAAATACTCTAAGTGTATTGTAATCCTATTATTGTTGATATACTTTGGACGTTTAGTTTTTCTCAAAAGGGTTTTCCAAGGGCATATCTTGTATTATGCATTATCTATCTATTGAATATTGTGTGGGTTTGAAATCATTCGCATTGCTTCTCTCATTCAATTAGTGTAGGAATTGTCTAGTTTCCTTTTCAATAATGAGAGTATTTTTTGGATAAACTATAAACAAGATCACGCTTCTTTTTGATATAGATTACTAGGTGTACAAATCCAGTCATGGCTACCAAGGTTGCTCATAAGTGGTGGGTTGGAGAGTGCTAAGTTGGCGAGTCCCTTAGTTTTAGGCTTGAGTTTATTTCAATCCATGAGTATATATATATGTTGGGGGCCACTATGTAAGGGATATGTATTTAGCCATATGTGAGAATTCTGGAGGTGATAGACGTGAACCTTAGATCAGGACTGTGAATATTTACTGCAAGGGTTTAAAGATCTGCAAGTTTCAACATAATCTCTTGGTTTGAATTTATTTTTGGAAACAATACAAATGGGAAAACGAAACTGCTTTGAAAGAGCATGCATTTTTCAATGATGCAGAGCTCTCATGCATTACTTTGCATGACGTCATATCTCAGGTTGGAGATGAATATATCTCAGATCAAATCAATATGATCATCCATCCAAGATTCTGTTTTTTAAATTTCAAAAATATTAGTGTTTCTTTGACAGTCATATACTTCTAGCATAAATGCATTAGCTAAACATTGTATTGTTTCTCCCCATTAAGGTAAACTCTTTTTACTCCTGTCTTTTTTAAGTCATTAAATCTTTCTTTTGGCTTCTTGTTAATCCCAGGCATGGTGTATGTGAATTTGAGTATTCTATATTCTAGAGGGACAAGTAATACTATGTTTTGTTGTACCCATATATCCCGGTTCAGGCAAATAGAGAATTTGACATCTCCTCTGAAGTTGAACTGATGGAGTTTCATCTAAACATTGTAGGACATTTTGCTAGGATTGTTAGCATCTCGACCAAATCTTGAAGAGGTAGAAAAGGCCTAAATGGTGCCAAAATTATTGTACAGTACTGGAATCCTGCCAATCGTTGATATTGTTATGCCAAAGTCCAAAGCACCCAGACAAATAGATATCCCAGACCAATTTTGCAATGATGGAAAATGCCTGGTTTGAAGATATTTTGTGTCCTTTCATTGGGGGAAGGGAAGCAGTTCTCCTTGCCCAAGCCAGCCTACTGGGACAACTGTATGACACCATTTAGTCACTCTGTCCCTCCTGATTTCACCAACACATCTAAATCCCTTATAGCAACTGAGATTTGGACAAGCAACTAAAAATATTTCCATATCAGATACCATTCGAAAGCTCTCAGTCATACCTTCTAAAAATGTCAATATACCAGTTTAGGGTCTTTTGTAATTGGTTCAGGTTTTTTAGTCATTTCGACCCTTCTAACCCTTCTTTATTAATCATTCTTTATTACACCACCTGGTCTTGCACGGGTTTGTTGCAGTTCATATTTGCTCAATGCAAAGCATGTAGGTCTCAATGAAAAGGAATTTATGTTAATTTATAGCGAGGATGTCTCAAGCACTCTAAGACCCTTTTATATGCAATAAGATATCAATATATGTTTCTATTGTTTCATTATTTTTCTTAGTTCTCCCAATAGTTGAGTCCTGCCATGTTTGAAATTATTGTGTCTTCTATTACTTCTACAAGAAATAGATGAGCATCCATAGAAGTCAGATATCAAATTGTGAAGAAAAATAGGCTTTACACCTATGATGTCTAGAAAACAAAGTATTATAACCTGTGTATCCCACGAACATTTCCCCTGCATTTTCAGACCCTATCCACCATATGGAATATTTCAGGGACATGAGGACAGGTTGGTAATGTCACCCAGTCATTCTCAGTTTACATAAATTCTAGGAAACATCCATGGGACACCTTTTTCTCAGGCGGATATCTGGTTGACCCGAGAATGTATAACAGTCTCCTACAGCCCAATAGAAAAACATTAAAAAAAAGAACAGACATGGCATAGATTTCATTTTAACCCTATAGTCTAAGGATGAAACAATAATGTCACTGTAGGTCCATACCAATAGCTCATGATATAGACGGCACTTGTATAGTTCTCAAATTTTTTCCCAAACTTAATGAAATTTTACTATTAACATGTCCAATACCCAATATTTAGCAACCACAAGCCACACCAACAATTTCTATATGGGTTTATTTTTAAACTAATGATTGTTAATTAGTCAGCCACAATACCAATTCAAGTAAATCTTGGTTTCAATAAGCACACACCAGTTGTTTTAGCCAAAGAGAGTTATCGGCAATGTAAAGGAAACTGCTATTTTAGTGGACCACTGATTTTCAAATCATTAGATGTGCACCCTATGAAATATTCCGAGCCAAATTTTTTTTGTTTTTTCAATTTACAAATTACGAGCAGTGCACCCGTTAAGGTTAGAGAATAAACCAAAACGTGCAAGAAAACAACTCTAACCAGAATGGCGCCGATGATGGCGAGCATTGGTCAGAGGATCTTCTACTCTAAATACAGAAAGGAACTCAACGTCAAGTATGTGCTACCCAATCCAAGGCGGAGTGAGGGGCGACCATATGACGGAGTGATTACAGAATTAAATGCTTGAAATAAATGCTGAAACTGGAAATACTCTACACCCAGAATGTGCTTGCTGACCTAGAATGGGAAAGTAGCTACCATAGGGTGGAGCTATAACTATTACAATAACTTAATTGAAATTGAGAGTTACAACCAGATTTGAACAAGAAAGAATGACTGCCAGTACTACTGTCAGTTTTACAAAACAAGAAGTATTCGCCTGCCAATATCTTATGAAATTAAAGGATCAGCATTACATCATTGAGAACCACTCTTATCTTGGATAGGGATACCAAAACCACAATGCTTTCAAGGATCAAATACTGATTTCTGATTTCTGTTACAAATCTGCTCATTAAATGCATAAACAACAGTCTATGGAACTACTCAATTGCTCATATCTTTCACATATGACCTCCAATTAACTAGAAAACAAATGCAATATGCTTTAACAATGGAGACGCCTAAGACAAGACATAGAAAACAGATCTAAAACACACATTAAAATTGCACGAAACCCAATGCAAACCAAATGGTACGGCCCAACTGAAAAGGGCGATCCTCTCTTAAAATTCAATGCCTTCAAAATAAAATCTGCAAATGGGAGAATATGGACAACTAGGTCTAACAATGACAATGGAATGATACCCAGAACTATATTTTTGTCTTTTTTTGAGTTATGATTAAAACATGAAATCTGCTGTCTTAAATGATGCTAAAATGCTGAAAACACTAATATGCTAAACAGATTTATCAATGCAATAAGCTAAACACAATGCACGAGCTAGATGCAACTCACAATACAATGAATCACCACTAGATGTTGTCTTGCAAACACGAAGCGATGCCCAAGCTAGGAGGCCTTCATTCCTCGAAGCAGTTCCAGAGCCAATCCGGCAGCATAACAGTATAGTAGACCAAAGATAAGAAATGATGCTCCAAGACTCCTTTTTATAATTCTCCAGTTGACTTCTCAAAACCCTAAAATCCACTTTTGGGTCAAAACCCTAATCTCCTCAAGGATGGCGTACTTTTCCTTCAAGGCTTAAGATTTGATATTTTAAATAAATATCATACTTTGATAAATACGCCTTTCATAACCTTTCTTTGACTTTGGGAATAATTAAAATAATCTTTTAATGAGGGCGCCACCCTCAAAGACCACTTTTTAAAAACAACATTAAGTCATTAATCTAGGCCAATGGTCAACGTTAAAATATAATATTTAAAACGTGACTTTTATAATTAAATGACTTAACTTATCCCTCCGAATGTGCCCTGAAGCCAATACTGAGCAAAACATCTGACCAAACTGAAGCAGGAAGTCAACCAAGCTGAACTCAACTGGAAAGCTGCCAAAAATAGAATTTACTAAAAATAGTAAATTCCAAAAAGTGCTCTGAATGCCGAGATGAACATACCACTGCGAAGCTCTCTGAAAACCCAGAAAGGATCCGCCATTGAATTCACCATCTCTAAGCAATGACCTCCTCAAAAATAGGAAACCCTAATTTTACCTTCCGACTAGCCTTCGGGTTTCCAGAAAAAGGCCAACGGTCACATGAACGATCAGGTTTGAGAAGGGGATATTACACCCTATAGCTAGGAAATTTCAGTACTCTATTAAAATATAAATCATATGCTCTACACCTATGCATTGCTGATAGTGTTTAAATAATTTTGAAGTGCCATTTGTATAAACTTGAAAGTTGAGGCCGGTATGATAGACAACATTTTCTAGTTCTATTGTATTTTAAAATTAAATTTGTCCCAAGTCTAGCTGAAGTCAAATAAGATGATTGCAAAGACAGAACGCATCCAATCAAACTGATCATTTGTGCAAAAATTTGAACTACAAGAGGACTGCAAAACCTTGGGGTATTTATATAATATTAGAAAGCTACTATTTGAATATTGACAAAAGAACATTTAACTATTCCAATTGGGAAGCACATTCAAATATATATACTACTTGAATATTAAGGAACAAACATTTGACACTTCCAAATGGTAAGCGCATTCAATTTGATATATAGATGCCAACTATTAATATGGGTCAATGGGTCAATATATATGCACATTGAAAATGGAAGTACTGGAATTTTGTTAACTTGTCTGTTGACTCATGAAATCTCAAATCTCAAATCCATTCTAAACTTATGTATTATGTTCTGTTCTATAATGTATATGATGGATGTCTTACCAATGTAATTATATTTGAAATTTCCTATATTTGTAAGATTCCCTTGTTTCTTTAATAGCTGCCCCCTGCCATCCCCTAAAAAATGGTCTCCCAAAAGATCCATCCCAGAAATGGAAATGTGTTCCCCTGTCCCCGTCCCCATCCTGGAAACTCGGTGCACCATATTGTAACACATCTCTGGCAAACTTGCTAAGAACAGTATTCAAGGTTCATCGGTATGTTATAATTCCTGGTTATGACTAGAAAAGATACTGAAATTTATGGACACAAAATTTTTGCAAAACAATGAAATGATCACAAAGAATGAAAACTCCAGTAGAAAGCTACATCTGGAACTACCAAAATGAACGAATATATTTCCTGAAAACTATATATCATATATCTGGAAGGCCTGCTATGAATTGCATTTAAGGTATGTGAGTGTATTATATTTCCTGGTTATGAGTGGAAAAGTTACTGAATATATATGGACAGAAAATTCTTGCAAACAATAAAATGAGAACTACCAAAATGTTAAAATAACTTACTTGCCCCCATAATGAGAAGGATCAAAGGTCATATTATCATATATAGTTTTCTTCAGCTCTGCAGCAAACTTTGGAGACAGCATGTCAGCTAGAACATCTGTAACATTCACAAAGTCTGGATCACCAAGATTCATCCTCACAGCAAACATATGCTTAAATGCTTCAATCATTCGATGTAGGCCCAGCACTCCAGAAGATGCTGAAGGAACTCCATAGCTTGCAATTATATTCAGAACCTGCAATCCAAGCCAAAAATCAGCATGGATTCCAAGAAATTAGTTAATTTAAAACTACATATACCACCCACTAAAATGGACATAATGCACTCACTAATATCATTCCCGCACCACCCGAAGATGGGGGTGGCATACCCAATATCTTATATCCCATGATGTCTGCAGAAAGAGGCTTTTGTACTCTAAATTTGTAATTTTGTAGATCCCTAAAAGTCAGGATGCCTCCTGCTTTTTGCACATCTTTTACCAGATTAATTCCAACAGTGCCATTATAGAGAACTTTTGGTCCAAACTCAGCAATGGCTTTTAAGGTCTTTGCCAGCATAAATTGTGACATTTATCACCAGCTTGCAAGAGCTTTCCATTAGATGTTTCCAAATCACAAAGAAATCTTAGGACATTCTCCAAAGTAATCTCAGATTAAAGTCACCAGGTTATGGGTATTCTGATTAAATGTTGGTCCAACTATATGTATGGTATTTCTTTGTGATTTGGAAACAAACAGCTCAAATTTACAATTTCAAATATCAGCAGTGTATTTTTAAATGGATATCATTGATTGAGTCAAAATTTACACAGATTTATTTCATGTTCTGCCAAAAGGGTTATCATATCAGGAATTCTATTTATGGTAGGATTCGATCCCTATAGGCGGGGAAACTACTTTTCTGTAATCAGCAGAGCCTTCTCAAGGAAGATAAATAGGTATCATCATACAGTGGAAATCTGTATAAGCAAATTCTTGCCATTCCTTTTAAGGTGGACAATACTGTAAGCTCAGAAAAATGAAGGCCATGTTCATCTGTCCGAAGAGTCATCAACGTCATTGGGGTCTTCCATACATTGAAATCAAATATCTTCATTTATTTATATGCTTAAAACAGTTGTAGTCCAAATAATTCGCCACACAACTTATAATTCCATGGACTAAAGTCATAGGCACAAGACCAGTGCCACGGTATGAAATTTTTCTCCTTATTTTTAAAATGATCATAAATCCACCTATTTCAGGGAGAATTTAGTGGTTATAAATTATATATTCCACATATATGCCGAAACTATTTGTAATGAGCCTTGCTCAAACTGATCACAATTTGCCCTAATTTGCTGTTTGTAATTTTGTCAAACAATTCATGTGCAACCTTGTAACTTGCTGGTCTGAGTGCATAAACGTTTTTCCCAATGATATCCAATGTATTTACTACTTTGCAAAAGACTTCTATGATGTTTAGACAATATCCTAGATGCAATGCAGATTTCTTTTTGTATTTTCAAATGCAATAGATGAAGTTTCATGAGCTAAATATGCAACTACAGCCAATAGGCATTATGTCAAACAGTTGGCATACATCCTCTTAAACTTTCAAATAGACAAGAATGCAATAGAGAACTCCCAACTTCAGATTTATTATTGACAATGCAACTTTCTACAATGAAGATGAAATGGCCAAGACTCTTGGCTTACATATGAATAAATACTTAAGTCTGATATAAACTGTCACCTACAGCAGTACCATCTAAAATGCATCTAAATAACATGAAATATCATGAAATAACACAATGGAACTTGAAGCTTGATGGCGCCTTGAATTTCCAATGAAGAAACAATAAATATCTTGTGTGTTGAAGACCTTGGAAAGCCAAATCGAATTTTTGAAGAAATCGCCCCTGTTTTGATATGAATGAAGAAATAAAATAATTTGCAATGAATCCAAGCCCTCAATAACTCCAAACACCATCAGCAATGACCAAGGAAGGAAGCGCCTCAATCTCCAAGAAGAATCGATGCATATATGAGCTCTAATGAATAAAAAGAGGTCTCCAATGGCGTCCCTGTTTGTTTCAGACTTAGCTTCAGAATTTGCCCAACTGAAATCTGTCCTTTCCTTCAAATAATCGATGCCACAAATACTACTCTTCAATGCAAATCAGCTCCTATAATAATAGTCTTCAAAATTGGCCCAATGAAGTGATCAATCTCAGCAATACATCAGCTGCTGAAATAACTTCAAAGCAACAATACATCAGCTGTTGCAGGTACAATAATACATCAGCTATTGTACTCAAATAATCTCCACAGTGAAGCTCAAGATTGGACTTCTGAAGTAAAGCCCACAATCAGCAATAATTCAGCTGGTATCTCACAGCCTCAAAATTGCATAACCAATGAGGGTTTTCGTCCCCAAAGGTCCTCCAATGGCTGAAACCCTAGCTGGTTCTCCACCAAATAATCACATCAAACAAACATCAATTCCTGGCTGATGAAGCAATGGCTGGCCTCACCTATTTATTCTTTTTCACCAAGAGGTCGGCCCAAAATCTAGAAGCTTCCAGAATATTATTTTATTTTTATTAAGTGACTTTATGATATATTATTTTATTTAAGTCACTTTATTAAATTAATTAAATATAAAGTTACCTTTTAATATTTATTTATTTGATAACTTTATAAATAATTAACTTAATACCACTTTTAATTTAATTAAAATAATCAATTAGTCATCCTCATAAAATAATCATTATTTTGGACAACTTAATTAATTAGATTAATTAAATCAAACTACCTCCAAAATGAGGACATTGCACTATTACGAATTGAAAATGAAGATTCCCCCTTATTTCTACAAAATATTTTTTTGTCAGAGAGGATTTGTGCAAGAAATTTGGAAAATCTTTATAAAACTTAAAGAATTAGTATCTTGATATTTCACCCATCTAGATAAGGCCAGATGCCAACAACAATAAACTCTAGCAGAACAGTTTACCCTCAGAGCTTAATTGTAAACTACAAGAAAACACAAACAGTGTCTCTATGTGCACCTCATACTGAAGTCCAAGAAAAGTAAGCTGGGTGTGCATCCCATATCAAGGTGGAAGAAAAGCAAGGTGGGTGTGCAATCCATACCTGGATATGTTAATAGGTGGTCGATCAAAGGTTTCTGCATTTGTAAAATTATATGATTATTGAAAATTTCCATCCATACATTCAATTGGACAGCATTGGACAGCATGTGATGAAGATTTCTAATTCCCCCAGAAAATAAAAATTTCTCTTCTATTCTAAAAGACAAAATCAAATGTCAGATAAATGTTAAAACTCCATTTTCAGTACCTCCTCAATTTTTAAAGCATGAGTTATACCTCTTTATATTTATTCTAATGTAACTTATATACTATTGTTAATGAAAAATATGAGTTACTTTTTTTTAGAAGTCACACCATAAATTAAAAGGGGGCCAGCATCTCAAGGGTAGATCAACATGAATTATTTATGTATATTAAACTGTTTAAGAAACAAGTCACAACATAAATAAAAAAGAGAGAGGTTTCTCTATTTGTAGAATTTTATGATTATTGAAAATTTTCATCCATAGCATTCAATTGAACAGCGTATGTACGATGAAGATTTCTAATTCTCCAGAAGATAAAAATTTATGTTCTATTATAAAAAAACACAATCAAATTTCAAATAAATGTTGAAACCCCATCTTCAGTACCTCCTCACTTTTTGAAAGATGAGTTGTACCTCTTTATATTAAGTCTAATGTAACTTACATACTATTATCAATGAAAAACTTAAATGACTTAAAAAAGAAAAGTAACACCATAAATTAAAAGAGGGTCAGCATTTGGAGAGTAGATTAACATGAAAAATTTCTGTATATTAAACTGTTTTAAAAAAAGTTGCAACATAAATTAAAAAAGATTAACATTTCAAAAGTAGATTCGTACGAACTACTTCTATATATCAAACTGTTTAAAAAACTAAATCACACCATAAATAAAAAAGAAACCAGTATCTCAAAGATAGATCAAAGTGTTTGAAAAACCATAAGGTAAGAAGGAGCCAGCATCGAAAGGGTAGATAATTGCTGTTCTATATAAAATAACATAAACTAGCAATTGCACCTTGGTGTGCAATGGGTACGCTGAAAAGGTGTGGAAGATCAATGAGGATTTTTTTTGGTAAATATTAGTTACATACATTTGTTTAGTATATGAGATCAATTGGTAAGTCATTTAGAAAATGATGTTGTTCATGTAACACAGGTCTGAAAGGAGAAGTGATAACTTCAAATCAATTATAAATCCACTTACAAGGATTCAATCACAACTAAAATAAAACCTTTGAATGAGGACAATAATCAAGCCCCATTACCAATAGGTTCATGTTATGTTTGCAGTAGGGAGAGAGGTAGAGATAGGGAGAAACAAGGATAGAAATATGGAGATAGAGGGGTTAAGAGTGAGAGAGAGAGGGGGGGGTAAGGAGATAGAGATAGGGGATACAGATAGAGAGGAAAATAGGGAAAGAGAGGAAGATAGAGATGGAGATGGAGAGTGAGAGGGATATGGAGAGGAGAGGGAGAGATAATGATAGAGAGGAGAGATAAATAGATAGAGATGGAAGATATACATATATAGAGAGAGATAAGTAATAGAGATGGATGAAGATATAGAAAAGTATAAGAGAGAGGTATTAGACAAGTATTAGAACATTTGAAAAGTGTCTGTCAACTCGTCCTATATTAAACAAGTGGAAAATATAGGCTTTTTTCCAATATTTTTAGTGCATGCGCACTTTTACTATTTTGTCGGCCAACTTTGTCATCTTATTTCTCCTCCTTTTGAAAGTTCTTCACATAGAACATAGGGGAGAGGACCCATTACCTGAGCATGTTTCAATAGTTGTGATAGTAGTTGTTACTTGTTTATATAATGCCCAATATTTTTATCAATATTGGACCAATAGTTGTGACTTTAAAGTTGTTAGTGTTGATGATGACTACCCATAATTAAACAAAATGTATCCTTTGATCTAAAAAGCAACCAATCATGTGATTCCACATCAGCGCTCAATAAAACATGTGTGAATGCACAAGTATTGGTCTCACTTTTTTTTTAGGCCTTTTTGGACACCTTGACAAAAAGCATGCTGATGTGGCATCATATTTGATGATGTGGCCCTGAAACCTTAGTTATAAGTAGGGGACTTGCCAAGTAAGCTACTGTAAAAAAATTGGGAGTGATTCGAAATTTCCATGTAGGATAATTAAAAGTGTGAAATTAGGGTGCAATAAACAAAATTAAATCAAGGATAGAACATTTTCTAACAGATAACAATGTTCTTAATTGAAAATAATTTTTAACATCAAATTGACAATTGATTGTACTTTCTTACCAAATATAAATGATTGGCCGGGAGACACATTTTTACAATATTTTATATTCTATATATGTTTTAAATATTAAATCGAGCTACTTGCAATCTCTTTTCGGTTTTACATGACCCCTTACATAACATCAACCCTGAATCCATAAACATTGAGGCAACAAGCTACTAAAGAAGTGGGACGGCTTACCTATTGAATATTTATATATTTTAAAATGGAAAAATATTAAATATTTTTTAGAAGACTAGTGGTTTTCTGGTAGAGATGGCCGCCTCACAGGGGTTCGAACCCTTAAGAGTGTCGGGGCCTACCCAGTCGGTGACCTTTGGCCACCATTTTCTATGCTCATGCCCATTCCAAACGGGAATATTTGCACAGGTAGACATACCAATGTTTTGTTTGTGAGAAGACAATGACATTTTTTATTTATAACATGTTAGTTGTGCTCAAGCGCAAAAAATGGTGCTACAACAATGGACAAAAAATGTTGTCATGACTACGAGGACAGATGGAAGTGGAAACTTGTGCTGGACTATAATGGTACCAAATATGTAGGTTGGTTTTGCCACAAAACTTAAAAGTTTAATTTACTCATGGCTCTATGGTTAATTGAAATTCAATCAACACAAAAGAATCTGTATTGAAAAATATATAGGGAAAGAAAGATAATGACATACCTGTAAGAAAGATGAACATAGAAAACTTCGGGCCAGAGACAAGAAAAAATTTGCTTAAAAGCAATTGATCTGATTTCAAAGCCGCTCAATTTTGCATAGATCAACCATGATAATATCTTCTTGCAGATAGTATCTCATCGCAAGTGGTAAGGAACAATTGAGCAGTTATTAGCATTCACGTTCGGTTATCAGAGAAGGATAAGATTCATGCATTTGCAAGTTAACTATCACCTCATTTCCGTACAGTGACGTACTAATTTATGTGCATGGTCAGGATGAAGGGAACCTCTGCAACCGATGACTCCAATGGTCAGGATTGCATACCCCCTCTGCAATTTGAGATCCTCGATAGACAAAAAGAATGCTGGAAAACCTTACCAATGGAACATATCAAAGCGTCAGGCCTCAATATTTTTTGTTTTTTTCTATCTTGCTCTCAAATGGCCGATCCTCTCCCGTACTTCTTCCCTGTCTTGTCCTGGAAAGATAGATTCCGTTCCCTGTCTTGTCCTGGAAATATAGATTCCGCAAAAGTTTCTGACACCGGCAAATGTGAAAAACTGGAAGGAAAAGGAACGGTCAAGATTTGAACGATGGTCGGACATGCTTTGTCCGAGAATCTACACCGTTGATGGAGAAAATGAGCTCCGCAAAGCTCATAGAGGGAATGCCTTCAGCGTAATTATTATGTGAAAGCGGTTACAAAAGATCTGAGTAATAAAAAGTGAAATTAATGCATGCGCAGGAGTGTACAGTAGCGGCAACTAACGATTTTACAATGTAACAAGCATTGAAGGTTCAGATCACTCACTTGTCATGATAGTTCTCCTGAAGTTGAATCTGCTTGTCAGTAATGATCAGTTGCTTTTTAAAGTTAGCTCTATTCTTCATAGGTATTGGTAGTTGAAAATGTTTAGACAAAATCTCTGACGATAATGCAGATATACACGCAAAAACATGGATTGACACTAAATTTAATGCAAAGCAAGTGGGCTGAAAAACACAGATTGAATTTATTTAAATTCATGCCCACTGAAACAGACTTGGATTCCTCGCAAATAGTTTTCTTACTGTTGCCCATTTTGGAAATTTCAACCATAATGGTTTCTTATTTGTTATTTTGCCTTGACGTCTTTGACTTTAAAATGTGACGTATAAATTTTGCGTATGACCATTGTCTTGATTTGCCCAAGTCTATCATTAAACAGGCGTTTGCGGAAGTGTGTTATACACTTCCAAGTTTGTTTCTTAGCCCTGTAATAGGAGAAATGATCTATCCTTACTTGTGTAAGGATTTTAGTTACTGTAAAAAATTATAGTAGCTTTTAGAGTTAAGGGAGAGGAGTCAATCATGGGTAGAGGATCTATTTTGGGTATAGTTTTGGACAGTCTTGAACAGTCTGGAGCTGAGTTTTGGACAGCCCGGAGCCCACTTTTAGGCAATAAAAGTGCCGATAAATTTACACTTCTTTTTCTTTTTCTTTCTTTTTTTTTTTTTATAAAAAGGGGTAAAAACTTTATTGAAAATCAGAGCAAAGCATTACATATGAGCAAAGGGCCAAAGTCCCAGGAACCAATATAAACCACAAGAAAAGCCAGGAACAAAATCACTCTTCCCCAATAGCACTCCCATTCTCTGCAAGAATCCTCTCCAAATCCTGACATAACTCACGGGAAATCTGCTCCCACCCATCAATCTTCCCACCATCTATATTCTCCGACACCCATTTGGCTAGACAATCAGCTGCCCTATTCCATTCCCTTGGAATATGGACATAAGATACCGACTCCATCAAAGAGCTAACCTGCAATATCTGTTGCACCAACATAGCCAACTGCCAGCTAACATCAGAAATCTTCTTTCCATAAAGTAAATTGACCAAGACCTGAGAATCTGACTCACAAATAACCTTACGCCACCCTAAAGCATATGCCCGTTTCAAGGCATAGAGAATAGCCAAGCCTTCCATCCTATTGACAGTCTCTATCTCTTCATTAGCAGAAAAAATAAAAACCACTGATCCAGAAGAATCCCTACCAACCCCGCCAATCCTAGCAGGTCCAGGATTTCCCCTAGATGAGCCATCCGTATTAATTTTCAAAAAGCCAGTAGGAGGGGGCAACCAACTCCCCACCCTTTGAAATTTTTGCTTCACACGCCTACCTCTCCTGACACAAGCAGAAGCTGAAGATAGCCCCTGAATACCCAGCCGATCAACCATCTCAGCATCTCCTTTCTCTAACGGCAACATAATCTCACTTTTAGCTTCAACTGTCTCCTAGATCATTCCCACAATTCTAAACCAAACTTGTTGAATCCCCAAATTTTCACCTCGAAAGATTCTTCGATTCCTTTCCAACCAAACTTGCCAAAGCAGAAAGATGGGACCAACATACCAAACATCCTGCAAGAAAGAGGCCGAGGAGGGGGGCCTCCCCAGACTAATCCAAAACTCAACCAAGGAGGAGGCATGAATGCATGGGCTTTTCCAAACACCCCACCAGAAATGTCAAAGCTATAAGATGAAGGAACAACGAAAGAACAAGTGAGGAGAGTCCTCCTCCCCACACCCGTAGAGAACACACCTAGATGGGCCTAAAAAACCTCTCTTTGGGATATTATCCCAAGTCAAACACCTATTCCAAGCCAAAGTCCAAATGAAACAATTACACTTTGGCCAAGAAAACTTATTCCAAACTTTCTTCCACTAATGAACCTCCACCCCCTCAATCTGCTGGGAAAGCAACTCCTGATACCCAGAAGAAATAGTGTAAGTACCCTTGGGGTTAGAAGACCAAGCCAACACATCCTGATTCATGAGGGAGGTACAACTTCCACAAGAAAGAATGTAATGAAGCTTAGCGCACTCCTCCTCCATACCAACGACAGGCCATTCCTTTGGATTCTTCCATCTTGCCTCCAACTGCCCTTGAAAGGAAAGAGACTTAAAGTCGTACACCCTCGACCATCCTGCTTCACAGAACCTCTGGCACAATGTAAGCAAATGAGGATACTGAGAAACAATGGGAGGGTGACCATCCCAAGCGTCATGCCAAAAATGTGCCTCTGACCCGCTCTTGCAAATCCAGAATAAGCCACCCTTAACGAGCGCAACCCCTTTCTTGAGAGTATTCCAAATCACAGATCTCTTCCCTGTCAAGCTATAACGAGGGATATCACTTTGAGGAATCCTTCGAAAGTACTTTTGAGTCAAAATTCTGGCCCACACCCGGTCCTGTTCCACACACCAACGCTAATACTATTTAGCAGCCAGAGCTATACCAGACAACAATGATTGCCTTAACCCAAGACCACCAAACTGTTTAGGGCTACAAACAACATCCCATCTAACAAGGCTCCACTTGGAAGATAATAAACTACCAGCCCATAAAATTGTCTTGCTAAGGAATCAAGATCCCTAACAAAGCCCATTGGCGCCACCTGAATCATACACATATAAAGAGGGAGAGCCTGAACCACAGATTTGAGCAACTGAACCCGACCTGCAAAAGACAGCCAGCGAAGGGTCCAATGAGTGACTTTGACACGAAATTTTTCCAGAATAGCCTGCCAAGAATCCCTAGACTGCCTACCAACAGAAATAGGAATCCCAAGGTAGGTCAGCGGGAGATCCCCAATCTAAAATCTGAGAATATGAGCAATTCTCCTTTGAATGGAGTTCGGAGTATTGAAGAAAAAAATGGAAGACTTTCCCTCATTAATTGACTGGCCTGATGCAGCAAGATAAACATCCAACACCTTGCGCATGTTTGAAGCCTCCCTAATAGTAGCCATGCCCATCAAAGCAGTGTCATCCACAAACTGTAAGTGAGATTGCACTGGTAAGCCACCTCCCCATTGTCATCCTTGAATGAAACCCCCCTCCACATTCCTTTTTATCAACCATCCCAAACCTTCCACTAAAAGAAGAAACAAGTAAGGAGAGAGGGGGTCGCCTTGTCATAAACCCTGAGAAGCACCAAAGAGTTCAGAGTGCTCCCCATTAATCAAAACAGAGAAAGAAACTGAATTCACACAACTCATAACTCAGCGAATCCACTCCTCAAAACCAAAGGCCCCAAGAACTTTTTGGAGGAAGGACCATCGAACTCTGTCATAAGCCTTGGCCATGTCAAGCTTGATGAACATAGCCTTATCTTTGGAGTTGGCCATAGAATGAATAGTCTCTGTAGCAATAACCACCCCATCCAAAATCTGGTGACCCACCACAAAACCACTCTGTTCCTCAGAAATCAGCAGCGAAAGCCACTTTTTTAACCTATCAGCAATCAACTTAGAGATAATTTTATAAATAACATTGCAAAGAGAAATGGGGCGAAATTGACTTAACCGATCAGCCCCATCACCCTTGGGGATTAGAGCAAGGAAGGTAGAATTTAAGGCCCGAAGCATTTGCTTATTTGTAGAAACCCTTGTTTCCCCTGTCTTCTGAATTTGACTGTTTTTTGTTTGTTTTGATGTATTTTGATTTTTTTTTGTGGTTTTTGAGCATAAATGAAATAATGCGATTTTGCAAGAAATTGATAATAAATTCAATAAAAAATCATTCAACTCTGGAAACAATAGTATCTAATGAAAATACTAATGCTAGTCTATTTATTTGTCTTCTGGAATGATTACAAAAAGGATCCAATAACATGCAATCAAAAAGGCAATGATATTTTTATGAAAGAACCTGGTATTTGCAGCAATAAATGATCTTCAAGAAAATGTACGGTTGAAAGAATATCCACTTCCTCCTTCTGTAAATGACTGCAGATGATGCTGGGAAGATGCGCCCCTCCAGTAAAGAAGTTACAGAGCAAAAGATGAAGGTGTTTCTCCTTAATGAAGAAGTGCGGCTTATTCAAGGTGGTACGACCCTGCTGTATGAAGGTACGGCTGTAGCAGTAGCAAGTACAAATGTACGACACTTGATTTGAAGTGTCCAAATCTCAATAAAAATGATGCCTCAAGGGAAGAATCCTTCTGGAAGAGATATAGACTGAAAACCCTGAAGATGAAATCAATTGTGAAGCTCTGTGATCTCTCCTGAACGAAAAAATCTCTCTGAAATGCAATAGATCAGCTGGTATCTCACAGCCTCTGAAGATGGCTCGTTCTCCAATGTCTGTAGACAACAGAAACCCTAGGCTTCGTTCTCTAGAAGAAGACTTGCTCAAATTTCAATAATCAATAACATAATGAGCTCGAATTTCAATGCAAAACCTTATATTCTCTGAAAAGTGCGATTTTCCTCAATTAGGGATCATTAAAATAAATTCAAACTTCTTCATTTAATTTTTCAATAGTTTTAAATCACATTTTAATTATAAAATATAATTAAAATGGCCCCTTCCATGATGGGCGACCCCTTCAGCAAAAATCACTTAAGTTATAATATTTAAAATATTATAACTTTATAACATAAGTTCCAAATAATTAATATTTAATTAAATCAATTAAATATTAATATCTCTCTCAATATATGCCTGATGCACGAACCGTCTGAAGCTGACGAAAAAGGAAGTGATTCTGCACGTGACTAGACCATACTGCTAAAAATAGCAGGGGTGCTCCGCTAAGTGCTAAAAACTGCTAAAAATAGCAATCCGAGCAAATAGTGTCTGAACGAGCCCAAACGAAATCCAATTGATAACAAACTGACAACTGAAGCCAAGCCAAGCTCCATCAAGACCCTCTATCCATCCTATCAGCCTACGAGGGTCGCATAATAGGCTAATCATATGCTCTGAGAGATGTCAACTAGAAGGGGACATGACATTATTCTTTTGAGACTCTTGAACAACTGCCAATAAATCCAACTTGATAATCTCCCAAAATTCCTGGAAGAACTCAATCGGGAAGCCATCCAGACTAGGAGCTTTACCCTTCTTCATCTGGAAAACAGTCTTCTCCAGCTCCTCTAGTGAAATATCACTCATAAGATGCTCCTTCATCTCTCAAGAGACCAAAGAAGGAATACAAGAGAGGACCTGAGCCTCTTCAACTAAGTCCCCCTGCGAGTCCTCCCTGAATAAAGAAGCAAAATACTGCACAGCTTCATTTGAGATATCCTGAGTAGAAGAAAGAACCTCTCCCCTGTCAGTCACCAAAGCCGAGATAGAATTACCATGACGTCTGGCCTTCACCGAATTGAAGAAGAAGGCAATATTCTTGTCTCCCTCCTGAAGCCACTCAATCCGAGCTTTTTGTTTCTAGTAGATTTCCTCCCTCAGCTCCCACTCCTCTAGAGCTTTCAATGCCCTAGCCTTGTCCCACAACAAATCCTCAAACACCCCATCCTCCCTAATCAACCTAGTAATACCATTTAGCTCAACTTGTGCAGCAAGCTTCGCATGGTAAATGTTTCCAAAGCAATGTCGGTTCCATCGTTTAAGCTGATACTTAACGTATTGAAGGAGCTTAGCAAAATTATACATTGCAGTACTAGGTCTACCATACCTCCACCATTCAGCAACACATCCATAAAGGTCAGGGTCTCGCAACCACATTAGCTAGAATTTGAAGGTTGGCGTTCGAGGCATCCGAGCAGAAGAGATAACTAGCTTTATAGGCCAGTGATCCGAACCTCTCCAGTCTAATATCTCAAAACAAGAAGACCACATTCCCCCAACCCAAAAGAAGGAGACCATGAAACGATCCAGTCGTTCAGCAATGCAACTATCACCAACCCTTCTGTTGTTCCAAGTAAATTGACCATTGCTAGGTTTGATATCAACAAGATTGAGAGCAGATATATTGTCCTGAAACAACAATGCAGAAGGCTCTAGTCTTGCAATACCACCCCGTTTCTCAGCTAATTCAATAATAGCATTAAAGTCCCCTGCAATGATCCAAGGATGATAGGGAAATAGGCTACGAACAAAATGAATATGTGTCCATAAAAGAAGTTTACCCTGGAACTCAACAGGTGCATAAACATTGGAGAAAAGAACAAACTCTCCCAACTCAGGACACGAGGCAACCATGGATAAAGAGGACTTGAAGGATAACCACCACAAAGGTTGAATCTTCAAAGGGTTCCAGAAACAAGCCACACCCCCCGAGAATCCCTGAGCCCCAATACACTGGCATTGACCATTCTTCCACAACTTAGGCACCAAACCCATCATGCACTCAACAGATAACTGGTCTCCTGAAGAAAAAGAACATCAAGAGAATGACTTCTTACCAACTCACGAACAACTTTTTGTCTAGGGCTACTGTTAAAGCCCCTTACATTCCATGAAATAATGATCATTTCAAAGGAGTCGAAAAATGAGAATCTAGGGTCTTAACCTAAGTCACAAGGTTCGAATTCGAATTCGAGTTCGGCAACATTGAAATTCAGATGAAGTTCGGCAAGGAAAAAATTCGAAAAGTAAAAAATTCGGATTAAATTCGGCTTATATAATTTAATTTTAAAAAAGTATAAATACTATATCAATAAAATTATCAAAATAGTTGAACTTTAAAAACAAAATAAAAATACTAAACTTTAATTAAAATAATAAACTAAAAATATATTATGTTTTTATTTTTACTGTAAAAAATATATAATTTATAAATATTAAAATAATCTTATAGTGAGTTTAATTTTTTTTTAACAAATCTTAAAATATTTGTAAATGGATAATTTAATTTAAATATTTAAATTTGTTAATTTTTACATATTAACTATTTAAATCAAAACTAAATATATTAAAATATTGGATTTTAATTATTAAATGTTAATATTCAAAAATAAATAAATAAAGTAAAATAATTTTAAATTTAAGTATATTAAATACTAGCTTTTTAATAAAAATGTAATATAAATAAAATAATATTTTACTTTTTATAAAGGTCGATGACCTTTCTTTCCTATCTCGGATAATTCCATAGCCATCCGCTTCACTATCTTTGATATTCACTGTCTTTGATAATCGGGAGCTAGAAGCGCTATCCAGATAAACCCTTCCACACACGACTTAACAAAGCAGAGAATTGTCCCACACCCTCATGCAGAACTTGCAGAAATTGTGGCAAAACCTGCAAAAATCATGGCGGAACTTGCAGAAATCGTGACGGAAATGGAGTTTTCATAGTCGTGACAGCTCTCAGATAGGAAAAACCAACTCGCAATGGGTCAACTGTGGCGTTCTATACAAAAAAGCACTACGAAAACCCTACAAAACATTTTTCAGAACCCTAAAAAAATAGCTCCATTTTTTCGTACGAATTATTTGCGAATTTGAACGAATTTCAAAGAAAGATTTGAGATTCGGAAAAATTCGAACTTCATGCATGAAATTCGCCGAACCTTGTGACATAGGTCTTAACAGACCCTGACTCCACCAAAGTCTCCCCCATCATCTTAATCTTTTCCAAATATTTCTTCCTGCCAAGTTTAACACTTTTCTCTGACGCCCCCTTCTTGCCATCCTTTTGCAAAATGCCCAGTTGAGGAGAAGGCTTGCTACCCTTAGCCATGCTTAGGGCAATGCTTAGGCCCTGATTGTCTACGCAAAATTTCAGCACTTATTCATCTGATATATAAGAGATCATCTTTTGATGGGGTTTTCTCCCTCAAGTAGGAAGGTTTTCCCAGGGTAACTTGTTGTGTTCATGGTCTTATGTGTTGTATTTCTGCTTGCTTACATTTCTGATCTAAAATCTATCATGGTATCAAAGCAAGGTTCAGGAACATTCGATCAAAATTTTCTAAGCAATTCAACTCATAGCAGATTGAAGATAAATGTGAATGTCTTTGGAATACTGAGTCAACAATTTTAATATTTTTGAAAGCATCGATGAATGTGAGCCACCATATAATCTCTAGAAAAGTTGTTTGTTTAATGAGGGAAATCTTTGGAAAGCCATCTCCTTTTAAGAATCGAACAAGCTCATTTGAATTACAAGTAGATGTATTTGATACATAAGGAATCACAAATATTAAAGAGCTGATAAATTATAGTCTGAGGGTATCATGGCATTTCAAATGAGTAATCGTGGCAGTTATAGAGAGGGAATCGACACGAGAGGAAGAAATATATTAAATTTTTAGCCTTGTATTTTACTTCCTTATCTGCCGTTCATTGTCTTGGAGAATAATGATTATTAAAGGAGTTGCAGGAAGTAATCCATCGCCTCATATTTAATGAGAATCATGGAAAGGAAAGAATCTATAAAGTCAAGCTTCTTCCTAGTCTATGCAAGGTAAGTAATGTGGAGCTAGGAGATCAAAGGTTCTGCAATGGTTACAAGTCTACAAGACAAATCAATGGTTCACATGGCTATTGGAGGTCCAGGACAGGAATTAAATCAAATTTTAATGTTCGTTTCTAAAGTCTATGGTCTGCATCTTATTAGGAGAGGATTTAATTTCATGGGAGCTGTTATGTTATATGAAGTCTACCACTAAGGATATTTAGAAGAAATTCACACTACCTACGGAAGACGACAATGTTAATGTTGATGAATATTAGAGTTGCAGAAAATTATAAGATATTCCTGTAGTTGTTTAAAGTTATTGGAGGCTAAGAACAAAATTGAGGATGCACAAGACAAATTGGAAACACTTGAAATAGATCTGAAGAGTGCTATTAAAGAGATAAGTATTTTATGTTTGTACTTTTGAATAATGATCATGAATTTTATGTAGTTAATAATAATTCATGCAATAACATATTTCTCTTCGGGACCTAGTTTGATTCTATGAACTATTATTAATCTCTCTAAGATGTTTCCGAGACGGATCAAGGAGCAAAAGGATGATGAGAGATTTCATAAGGAATTCAAGGGAGGAAGAGCTTGATGCATCCTGTGAGGAAGTCATGTTGGTTGAAGAAATGAACAAACATGGAGACATAGCTTGCAGCCATGGGACTGAGTTGGTGGCACATAACTTCACCGGAGACATCTCTCAAGGGCACAAGGCTGGGTCAGCCTTGGATGGAGAGTTTGCATCAACAAAGAAGAATGAGAAAGATGAAGACACTAAACAACATAGAACCTATATAGATTGTCATTGCGACCAATTTCTTTGAAGAGGAGGAAATGACATTTAGAGGGAGTTAAATTCCGAGAATTCAAGACACGAGTTGAGAGCATGTCCAGGAAAAGGATTAAGGTTCTAAGATTAGCCAATGAAGGGGAGTTCACTTCTAGAGGATTTCTTTGCAATCTTTGAGGCAGGGATGAAGAGGGAGTTATGTGACTCACTAAGAAGAAGTGAAGGTGCCAGCTAAGTGGGTTGTAGTGTTAAAAGGCTAGGTGCTAAAATCCTTGGAAGACCTCTTCAGCTACCGAGAACAAAATTGCAAACTCCACAAACCTATTTAGAATAGGGTGATCTGGGATGAGGTTGAGAAGGACAGTCTTGAACTCTCACAAGTCAGTAGTGCCGGAAGTGTGTGTTGGAAACCATTCCTCTAAGGAAAGCATTGTAGGAAATGTTGGATGAGGAGGTCAGGAGGTTGATGCAAGTACTTGGAGCTTCAAAGGGAGTCACGTCATTATGAAGATTTGTTGTAATGTATATTTCTCTGAGACAGAAATATGAGGTGAAAGCCCTTGTACTATATATTTCTCTGAGACAAAGAAATTTGAGGTGCAAGCCCTTGTTCATCTCTAAGACTGAGATGAGACGTCATGTTGAGAAACATAAAATCCCCATTATTTTGAAGTACCTCTGAAATCTCCCTCCAGACACACTTCATTTCCACATTATTGTTAGGCCCATAAATATTTATGATGTTTATACTTGCCACGAACTGTCTTGAGAAAATAGAGATCCATTGCCAAGACTTACCAAAGCGAACCTCCTAAGCGACCACCACTGCTTCTCTTGACAGAAAACCTAAACCCCCTGAAGCTCCTTCCGCAACCACAACAAAGCATTTCAACAATCCAAAACATCTCTTGAAAGAAGATAAATCCTCCTCACTAAGCTTTAGTTCCTGTAAAAGCACAATATCTAGTTTCGTCTGATCAAAACATCTCTTGATTAGATGAATTTTTTCAGGGGCATTGCAGCCCCTAACATTCCACGAAAGGACCTTCATGGCTTCTGAGAAAAGGCATAGCGTTTTCCTGATATTAGCTTTTTTTGGCCCGATGCACTTCCGGCCAACTCTAGTTTTTGCTTTGCAGATTTTGGACCTCTTTTCTTCTTTTTTCTCACCTTTACACGTACCTGCTTTGCTAGTGTTTGAGTCACAATTCTCTTCTTGCTAATGCCCAACTCTAAACTTAGACCTTACTCATCACTGCCTTCTCCCATCCCATCAATTAGGGATTCAAAATCCAAATCCTCATACATACTCCCCTCCTCTCTCGCCTCTTCAAGTGAACATTCCAAGTTACAAATTGGGGAGATTGGAATGTCTTTATAGACTGGATCCTCTAGGAAAGGGTTCTCCTCCTCATGTGAAGTTTTCCTTTCCATTCCACTTGTTTTTTGAGAAAAGGGGGGAGTAGATTCAGCTTTTGGGCTTTCACCCCTTTGCTCCCAGGAAGACCTATTCTCTTTCTGACCACAAACTGTTTGCGGGTTTTGGCCCTCACCTTCCTTTGAAACCTACTCTTGAATGAAAAATGGGTCAGAAGGCTTCCTGGCAGAGTCGACAGTCGCTTCCAACCGATTAAAAAGACCACTGCTTTCTGCCACCTTGCTTAAAGTGGCTAGGTTTTCCTTTGGCGAAGAAATCATTTTTAACTTATTATGTTCCACTCCCATGATACTTATTTCTCCTTTTCTGCTTCTAGAAATTTCCCTGGCATCCACATAAAGGCTTGTTTCCATCTGTGGGTTTTCGATGCACGTGCAATCTTCAATCTGCCTTCAACCCAAGTCATCTAACTCACCATTCTCTCTTATGATGTCCCACAAATTCAGGAGAACATTTGAATATGAACCATTCTAAGAAACCTCATCTGAGGACTACCATCAGTTCAACATTACCTCCATAAACTCCACTTTTTCAACTAGATGTTGATTTTCCTTTAAAACCAGGAGATCATTTAAAGCATGTACACCTAAACTTTTTCCTTTTTCCAGATGTGTGCACTCTCTAGCTCGATGCCCTATGCCATTGCAAGTCGTACACATTTCCATCACTTCTTCAACTTCTATTTCCTGTTTCCAAGTACCCTCCACAAATTTCAGCTCAACCATCCTTGGAAGGGGATGTGCCACTTGACATAAAATACACACTCGTGCATACATATTGTAGTCATTATTCGTTATAGCCTCGTCCGCTTTGAAAAAGGTTCCCAAATTGTTACCTATTAACTTTAGGGTTTCCTTATCCCAATACTCATGAGGAAGATTGTATAGTCTAATCCATATTGGCACCTCTGTTATGGATTATGTTTTAGGGTTAAAGTTTGGGGTCCAATCCTTCAAATAAAAACCCTGACCACCAATTAGGAAAGGACCACTATTGAAAATCCACTCTTTATCTTTTGCTTGTAGACAAATAACTAAATAAAAAACCATTTGGAAGGGTTTTCAACACTATTGATTTGCCCCAATGAGAATCACACCAGTTTTTGACCCTTTTGAAGGCCGACCAAGGCCTACTCCACTTCATTGAAAAATCCATTTCTTTATAATGGCTCACTAAATCATTCCAAGCCTTCCTGTCAACCAATAGAGAAACCAGAGTAGTATGTTCAACATTTGGATATAACTGTTCTGACGGTTGACCCACTTGAAGCTTTGGCCTCCAAAATTTATTTTCCAAGCTCTTCATGTCCACTGGTCTAGTCATCCACAATCTGGCATACCCCCACCTTTTTCTTGCATCTCAATCTAGGGACATAGGGTTATCCTTTTCCTACCTAGAAAAGTTCTGACCTCTTTTTTCCAGAGCCTTCCATGCTTGCTGAGGTGCTCGCCATTTTGGGTTCTATGCTCTTCCCTCATTTATCTTGTTAAAGGGCCACTTGCTAGGATCTCTGCCATGAAATCCCGGTGTTCGACTCGGTCCAAGGTCTCTCCTTTGCTCCACCATTTTTATTTTTACAATATTAATTGATCTGAAGAATGATATTAAAGAGATAAGTATTTAATATTTGTACCTTTGAATAATTATCATGAATTTTATGTAGTTAATAATTCATGCAATAACATTGGGAATAGTCAATCATGTCTGTTTCTAGCATTGGTATGTATATTTCTCTTTGAGACCTAGTTTGATTGAATGAACTATTATTAATCTCTCTACGACACTTCTAGGACGGATCAAGGAGCAAATGGATGATGAGAGATGACATAACGAATTCAAGGGAGGAAGAGCTTGATGCATCCTGTGAGGAAGTCATGTCGACTGAAGAAATGAACAAACATGGAGACATAGCTTGCAACCATGGGACTGAGTTGGTGGCACATAACTTCACCGAAGACATCTCTGAAGGGCACAAGGTTGGGTTAGCCTTGGATGGAGAGTTTGCATCAAAAAAGAAGATTGAGAAAGATGAAGACACTAAACAATGGAGAACCTATATAGATTGTCATTGTGACCAGTTTCTTCGAAGAGGAGGAAATGAAATTCAGAGGGAGTTAAATTCCAAGAATTCAAGACATGAGTTGAGAGCATGTCCAAGAAAAGGATTAAGGTTCTGAGACTAGTCAATGAAGGGGAGTTCACTTCTAGAGGATTTCTTTGCAATCTCTGAGGTAGGGATCAAGAGGGGGTTATGTGACTCACTGAGAAGAAGTGAAGGTGTCAGCTAAGTGGGTTGTAGTGTTGCAAGGCCAGGTTCTAGAATCCTTGGAAGACCTCTTCAACTACTGAGAACAGAATTGCAAGCTCTAGAAACCTATTCAGAATAGGGTGATCTGCGATTAGGTCGAGAAGGACAGTCTCGAACTCTCACAAGTCAGTAGTGTTGGAAGTGTGCATTGGAAACCATTCCTCTAAGGCAAGCATTGTAGGAAATATTGGATGAGGAGGCCAGGAGGTTGATGCAAGTACTTGGAGCTTCAGAGGGAGTTACATCATCATGAAGGTTTGTTGTAATGTATATTTCTCTGAGATGGAGAAATATGAGGTGAAAGCCCTTGTAATGTATATTTATTTGAGATGGAGAAATATGAGGTGCAAGACCTTGTTCATCTCTGAGACTGAGATGAGACGTCATGTTGAGAGACTCCATGATGACATCATGTTGAGAGACTTTGTGATAAAACCTTGTTCATCTCTGAGATTGAGATGAGATGTCATGTTGAGAGACTCTGTGATGAAACCTTGTTCATCTGTAAGACTGATATGAGACGTCATGTTGAGAGACTCCATGACAACATCACGTTGAGAGACTCCATGATGAACCCTTGTACATCTCTGAGATTGAGATGTGTTTTTTTCCACACATGGGAGTAGCCATTGTGGATGTCATATTGAGAGACTCCATGATGACATCACATTGAGAGACTCTGTGATGAACCCTTGTACATCTCTGAGATTGAGATGTGTTTTCCACAAATGGGTGTAGCCATTGCGAACATCATGTTGAGAGACTTCATGATGAACTCTTGTACATCTCTAAGACTGAGATGTGGTTTTCCACAAATGGGTGTAGCCATTGTGGGCATCATTTTGAGAGACTCCATGACGAGGATATTTGAAAAATACTTCCCTAGCAAAGAGGGAGTGTTAGTGTTGTGTAGCTTCAGGAGATATGTTTCTCCTTAATATATTCTTGTACAAGGCAGGTCGGCCTTATTTTTTTATAAAGAAAATTTATATGTTCTAGGTCGGCCATGGGAAGAAGGGCGCTTAGCCTTGTATTTAAAGAGGATTGTTGGTGTTTAAATTAGCACCTCTGGAGTGCTGATTGTAAACGTTTAGCTATTTCAAATGTTTTGCAACACTTCTTCGTTATTTAAAGAGGAGAAGTCCCTCTCTGCTGGGAGCAATGCGTAGGGAAGGGAAATGTTAACTAAAGTTCCTATCTTTTTATGCTTCAGCGGCAGGACACAAGGGTGCACAAACACAATGCGCCGTAGCTAAGCTTTTTCTCTGGTTTCTGCAGATCTCAACTACGACTAACTAGCTTCTATCTATCCAATACCTTCAAGATGAACAGAGCATGAGGGTAAAGGAGCGGGAATGGGATGGTTGGATCACTTGAATTCATCGTCTCCAGAGGATATGACCGAGGCTCTGAACTCTCGGGTATACACCGGGATAAGGTTGGTACAAACAAACACTCTACACGGTAAACTAGATCTGAGATCTGCCAAGGAGGAGGGACTCCTATCCGAGGTATGAGCTTAAGAAATAGTTTACTAGAAACAACAAAATCACGATGCCTTGGCCAGCGAGCTTGCTAAGGAGGAGGGACTCCTATCCGAAGTATGGCTTGGAAGTCAACACATTAAACAACATCAAAGCGATAGCCCCATCAATAACAAATATCCAAGGAGGAGGGACTCCTATCGAGGGAGGAAATAGAACAACAAGCTATTAGACCGCGGGGCGTGAGCATAACTCAAATAAGATGACCAAAATGCAAGCCTTACATTATATTCTTCTTCAATGCTTCATCAACGAACTACAAAAGTTGGGAAAGCAAAGGCACAAAATCATGCACAATTACAAACATCCAACGAACTCTCATCCAAGAGTGAACAAATATTCGTTTTCAAAGTGTTGGCAACAATGGCGCAGCAATTTTGCATAGCAAGTAAAGGTTAAACAAATAATGAGCCCAAGGCTCTTATTTATAGAACTCAAAGGAGTGGGCAACCCCAAAATCTCCTTGAGTTAATAATGAGTTCTTGCCAATCAATTAGCAAGATTTATTCCTAAAAAGGGGGAACAAGCAGTTAACTGGAAAACTACCAGCTTAATCAGTAAACAAAGAGTCAACTGAAACTACTCGATCAAAGTAAACTAAAGGTGAACTTTAATGAAAGTATCCCTCCAAAATAGACATCCACATTTAGTGGAGATCTAAGATCCACAAATTATGGAAGCC
>VDFB02181154.1:0-18201 GCA_007258455.2 Sequoia sempervirens | reverse complement strand
CATTTCTATGGAGCAATGTACTTACACTCAACTCCGGATTTTTGCATTTTTTGGCGAGTTTAAAACACTACTTTTTTCATGTTTCCACTTGTTGGCCCATCATGATCCTGCACATACCTAGGTCTAAATCAGGTAGTTGTTATTGCTAAGGTGGATCACTCCTTTCTTCGAAGGCCATACACTTATTATTAGGTCAAGTGTTCTTTTCTTTAGAAAATTCCTATTGCCTTTTTGATAGGTTAATTATGATTTGATTAGATGGGTTATGAGGCACTTATTTCAAACAAATATCTTTATGAAAGAAGTATATTGGCATGAAATTAAATATGATTTGTATTCCAATGTAAAAACTACAAAGAATCGAAACAATTCTTTGAACACATAAACTATTATGTAGTAGTCTGTTAAAATGAAAAAGCTTACTCTATATTAGTTAGGATACACAACTAAGAAAATGATCTAAAGTGACTTATTTATCCTAGAGGAACTAAGTATACATTATATAAAGAAAACCAACAAACCCACAACTATCCCTATTTTGAAGGAGTTTAGTTTTCTCCCCTTCCTGATCTCGCTAATGTCTAATTATTTTAAATAGATGAAGGGTAATAACACAACTTTATTCAACCCAATAAATAGCTTGGTTAATGAAACTTGATAAAAGCAACAAAACAATTGTTGCATTTGGCATTTCATGTTGAATGAAGATTGGTGACAATAATCTACTTATAGTTTAATAAGAGAATATTATAAGAAGGATTGACATTAGAAAGATAAGTGTTACTTATAGTTTAATAAAAGAATATTATAGTTTTACCAACATATACTATTGTATGTTTGAATGGCTTCTTAGTTAATATATGGTTAGATAGAGATAGATGGGGAGAGAAAGAGAGATGGATACATATGGGAAGAGAAAGGAAGAGAGGTGGAGATAGAGAGTCGATGGATAGGGGGATAGGGAGGAAGAGATGGTAAGAGATAGAGAGGGGGAGATAGAGAGGGGGGGAGAGAAAGGGATATAGATAGAAAGAGATAGAGAGAGGAGTGAGAGGGAGATAAAAAGAGAAATAGAGATAGAGATATAGAGTAGGAGAGATGGAGGGAGACGGATTGAATGAGAGAGAAAGGGGGGAGAGGGGAGAGATAGCTCAATAGATAGAGGGTAAAGAGGGAGCGTACAGATATGGGGAGATATAGAGATATAGAAAGCCATAGGGGAGTATGCCATCAATCACCACCCTACATATCTATCTATTCATCCTTATCTCTTTATCTCTACCCTCTCTATCTCTTTGTCTCCTTTCTATTTGTATAAAGCCATTATCTCCCTCTCTCTATTTTCTCTTCCCTATATTTATCTCTTTTTTTGTCTCCTTAAGTGTGCAATGGGTACATTGAAGAGGTCTTAAAGGGAGAATTATCATATCTTTAATCAAATGGAATGCTACCTTGAGCATAAATCCTCAAGGACACATGCCATCCTTGGATTGTTGACATGAAACAACTAATCAAAATTTAGTTTCTCTCTCTCATATTAATATATATTACTATTATATTAAATATATATTATATTAATTATATTTTGTATTATATCAAAATATACTTATTATTAATTATTAATTATAATAATTTTATACGTATTTAATAATTTGTTAAAGAATATAATATATAATTATAATAAGTTGAATAATTATATTATTTATTATGTAAAATATAGCTAATATATACTTAACTATATTGTAGAATATTAAAACCTAGCTAAATGGCACCAAAATTTTCAACTTAATTAACATACTGTAAAACCTAACGAAACCAGGTTGTAGCTCATCAAATTGGAGAAGTGAAAGGTCAATACCAGCACCGAGGAAGAGTTTGGAGTAGTGAAAACAAGGTCAATGTCAACACCAAGGAATAGTTTGGAGTTAAAACAAGGTCAATACCAACACCAATGAAGAGTTTGGAGTGAAAACAAGGTCAATATCAACGCCGAGGAAGTATTTGGAGGAGTGAAAACAAGGTCAATACCAATGCCGAGGACGAGGTTGAGGGCACTCAGGGAAAATTGATGACCCAAGGGGCAATGAGTATTGTAAGTTTGGAACCCCCATTTTCTTTAACCTTCAATTTTCATGCCTATTTTCCAAAGATCTTCTCATACATTGGCATCCCCATTCTCGTAAAATGGTATAAGATAAGACAAAAAAATAAAATAGCTTAGTCTTTCACATTTTTATCGACCAACCTCAAATCTTGGAAAAACTCCCATAATCTACCCACATCTTGGTTGAGGTCTAGGATTTCATCATACATAGCCTTCATCACATGAGTCTAAAGCAATTGTAGACTTAGCCCAAGTATATGCTAGGCTAAGGTAGATCTAATGAATGAAAATAGAGGCATACAATTCTTCTTTAATACCTCCACCACAAACATATGCAAGGTGTTGGTTGTTTTTACGATAAGCAGGTTGATATTCTAATCTACCTATGGAATTGCCAATTCCAATAAAGAGCAGCTCGAACGACCTAGACCAACTGATGAGGATTTGAAATACCTCCTACACTTTGGGCTCTACAAGACCTGGGAGGGTGATCCCTTAATTTTTTTACAACCTCTACACCATCATCATAAACAACATTAACAACAACAGATAATCTCATTTAATAGCTCAACATAATAGGATAATACCAAATAGAATTGGTTTTTTATCGATAATATCAACTATTTGGAGCATGAGTAACTACAACAACATTTCATAGTATAAGATAGTCATTGATTTGAAATTTGTAGCAAGATCTAGGTAAAGGAAAACAAATACTGAACCATACGAATAAGTACAACTTAGATCAGTGTCCTATATCCATTGGAGGAGTCAAATTTATAAGCATCTAAGGGTTTATGACAGATTTAACACATAACATATAAGATCCTTGATAACATTGCTTTACAATCTCATCAATATGTATTCTAACCCAATACTAATTATCAAATCCTTATACAGAACATATCCACCTACAACTTCACTAAGCATTTTAATTAATTCCTTGAATTAAAGCTAAAACAAGAATCATACACACCACAACAATGAGATGAACGAAACAACCCTTGATCATTTTATTCAAAATTCAGATATGCTTGTACAATGGAGAGACATGAGTTTGAATTAATAATTAAATTTCTAACTCGTACTTTTGGCCTTGAAATATTTCTTATAGAAAAAGAAGGAGCAAACAAGCATCTGGCCAGAAAGCACACGTGTCACCAACCAATTGGACCGCCTTGTGATATTCCAAAAATTTGTTACAACAACAATCTCCCTAGAGAATCTTCTTGTTCATCATGCCTGCTAAGAATGGTTGATGTAGCAACAAAAAAATTCAAGAATTTTGGGCCTAGATTGTCACCAAAAAAAAAAATTGGAATTTGTTGTAACTGCAACAGCTGATTTGTCAACCATTAGCAGCCCACTCATTTTCACTCTTTCTCAGTTAAATATACATTTACCCATTTCTAGTACTCTTCATCAGTTGAACAATCAAAATTGATCACCTCATTCATCTTGAAACTATAAGGTTTTTACTTAATTTCCACCTGATTCGCTTCTCTTTCAAAAGACTCCAAGAATGAGTTGGTGCTAATGATTTTGTCCATATAGCTCACCAACAAATCATAATCTGAGTTACCCTGTTTTTGAGAGTTTTGTAGTTGAAACATGATATAAAGGGGCTCTTACACTTTTTGTGATTACTGTAGCTTGTGTAAGAGGCCTGATGGATATTGTTGTAATTGTAGGATGCATGAATAGGGCGTAGGATGAGAAATAAAGAAGGTATAGCTTATATCTTCAATAGTTTTGTGAAGAAAAGCATGTGAAATAAGAGGTTCAAGCCTAGGTTTCAACAAAACATGTATGGGAGATCTGGTTTTATGAATTTTTATCCATGTGCAAACCTAATGGGTTGTTTTTGAACACTAAATATAAATGATACACACACACACACACATATATATATGTATGTATGTATGTATATGTATTTTTAAATGTAAATGTAAATTCAATTATTGGATGCTCTCCTAGAACAATAAATGCAACATATCATTAAAGAAATCTATATCTATGTATATAAATGTGTATCTCTAAATGCAAGTGTAAATGCAAAGAGCATATGGTTTGTAGTGTTATAGATACAACATATCCATAAATTAATGTAATTGAAATTCTAAAGTCTTCAACACATATAATATGAAATCGATCAAACTATTAAACTACATGAGAAATAAATGAAAACAGTAAATGCATATGTATGTGTATTTGTAAATTTAAGTGTAAAATAAATAAGAATAATGAAAATTATAAAAGAATACAAGGAAAGGTCTCCTGCCTTCTTTGTAGTGATAACCTCCTCCAAACACAACCCTTCAAAATTATGAATAGAGGAATATAATCTTTGAAGAACTCAAAGTTGATTCTCTCCTACCTAATGCAATTAGTCATTTTATCCTTACAAAAATTTATAGTGATTACTAGATGCACATAGACCAGCTCTTCATAATAGAAGAATTTGATCATACTTTTCCAATAATGGCACTATGAGAAAACCTTAGGTTAAATGAATAATTCCTAGCTAATTTCTTTAAATCATGTCTAACAGTATAAGAGAAGATTGTTGCTATGTGTACCTAGATACTGCGGAGAAAGGCTCTTTGGGCTTTTTCATCAATCATCCTACCTTAAAACATACCAAAAGTCTCCTAGCAATTAGACATAGGAAGATTTAAGATGACTTTAAAAAAATTATTGCCAAAGCATAAACTTATGATGACTTAACCAAGCCTAGTACACACTCCCTCCCCCTTAACCACTTAGACATATGGAAATCAAAATGTAAATTTGCTGCTATTTTTAGTCATGTAGGTGTCCAATAAACCAATTGGTGATGTTTCCCTTCAAATTTATTTACTTGAATGAAGAGAAAAAGTCTTTTGATTACAATTAGAGAATACATTTGAGGCCTTGGTTGTGTAACTGGTGGACCATAGTCACATTTAACACTTGTTACAAAGTTTTGGAGTTAAAACATTAAGTAGATTGTATTTGTGATGGACACATTTGGACGGTAGTAACAATAACTTGCAATCTATCAAGACTTCATTACCTTATAACTTGTGAAATTCTAGCGATGAAATGATAGATAAATCATAATGTCACCTTAGGATCACATCACCATGAAAGAACTTCATTCAACATCCTTATGAGTGCAGGTACCACCAAATAGGTATTTGTCAGATTTGTCTTCCTCGAGCGATGGAAATTCAGGAAGAGAAGAGGAAAGCGAGACATGTAGTATGTCTAAAAGAGGGAGATCAACTAGAGGTCAAAATATTAGAAGAAAATTTTGTAAACGCATGGAATTTTTTCTTGCTGAAGGGGGGTCATGTTCTTATGATGATGAGAGCATAGGTGACGTCGAGGTGCCCTTGAGGTACAAACATCTATGGAAACAATGGGTACCCAAGGAACTTCCTCCAATAAACACTGATTTTTTGTCAATGAGAGGATATATCGCATAGCACCATCACCATTACATGGTTTGGGCCTATTTTGCATGGACGACATAAAGGTCTGTTGCGAAAAAGTTACTGAATTGATGGAGTATGCCAAACCCTGTTATAGTTACAAAGATTGGATGCAACTGGTTCGATATACATGAAGTATGTGTAGGTATGCACTGTCAACAAATTATATATAGCTAAAAGATAAGGATCAAAATAAAGGAGTGGTTGTGTACATTGACGAAAGGCCAAAAGCATTAGGAAATATTGCAGGGTTTATAAACAGTACATGACCTGGGTCAACAAATAAGCAACCCAATTGCATATTTGAGGCACGCAAGGGAAACCGTGTATTTGTATGTGCGATAAAAATCAATAACTGCAGGGGAAGAGTTTCTAATTGATTACAATTTGAATCACTTAGTTACAAACATAGTTACTATGGGGGTGGTACGTACTATGTACCATTTTACCCAACCTCCAATTAATAACTCCAATGTACCATTTTATTCTTATGTTTTTTTTGATAAGTCTATTGGTTTCATTTTGGTAATATTTTTTTATATTTAATTTTTGTCCCAGTAGGACATTGATTGTACGGAGAAGGCTCCGGCCTAGAGCACAGATCACGATTTATCTTTAGGCGCTTCTACCCGATAGGTTTACCTCATTGTAATTTTACATATTAGATACAAGCAAAATGTTTTATTATTATGTTGTTTTGATAAGTTTATTGGGTTAATTTCGATAATATTTTTAATATTCTTGTTGCAGTCGACTGATCGGGGAAAGACACCAGCAGTAGATGAGAGCATCCATAGGGAGGTGTAGTCAATATTATGTGATGATGACATTTCTTATTCAACAAACCCTCTCGATATGATAAGGAAGACCCAAAAAAATGCAATGAAGAAATCCTTAAGTTGTTATTCATAGTGCCTCAAACAAATGAGATAAGAGAGAGGGTAAAATATTGACTGAGAGATCACAAAACTTGCAAGTAAGTTTTCATGAGGTCTTTAATTATAACATAAGTTCACTCACGGTTTTATATTTTTTACTCTTTTATGTCATGAATTAAAATATGTGTTGTTTTTACAAAAGAAATTGCATCCTCATGATGCTCCTGGCCATGATCAGGGTACTGCAAGTGTCCTTCCTAATTTTCCTATGCATACATCACATCATCTGAACCCATCATCCATGCCTATATTGTCATCTAAAATGTCAAAAACACATACCATGCAAGCATCCGTTAGTGCACCCTCTAGCAGCGAACACATGCCAGAACATGTGTCAGGACATGTACCTGGGGATGCAAAGGCCACTATTACTGGTGATATTTTAGCAACATTTCTTGGATCTTCATGTATTACTAGTACTGGAACATTTTCGATCACATTTGTGGTGACCGAGGATTTCATTCCCATAAAGATAAAGAAGGTCCTAGGTACTTTAAAATGTTTTAATTATTTTTATATATAATCCAATTGAAATTTACTTATTGATCGCTCTTTTTAGACTATTGATCCCATGATCATTTTGCAAGAAATGATGTTTTTTATAAACATCTAAGTGATATTACATTGGAGCTCTTCGGACCCACCATACGTATATGGTGGAATGCCCAAAATCAAGATTTAAAAGATAAGCTCATTAACTGTTTAGTTGTGCTCTTCGGTGATAAAACATTCAACTAAACCAAGGTCCTTCAGAAAGCTGGTACCCATCTAAAGTATGTGAGGGACCAATATAGGTCACATTTAGAGAAGAACAAAAATTATGAGTGTCTCCCCTGTGATTTCGAAGAGGGAGTGGAAGGACCTGGTGTCAAATGGAAAGGAGAAGGCTAAAAAGAAAAAAGGAAAGACACCACCGGGCCAAGGAAGGTATGTGATACTATCAACAATGTAATTATATATTGATTACTCTTTCTTTTTATATAATCTAATGTATTTCAAACTTTTCATAGGCTTCCTGACACATTAGAGGTACCAAAGGCAAGACTAGAAAAACACGGGAAGCACAAACTTGGCTCTGGTGGTTATATGAAATTAGTTGCATGAATTGTAAGTATCAATAAATGAAATATAGTATCCAAATAATAAATTGAAAACAATTTTGGTTTTATCACACCATAGAAGCAAAATTCATGATCTTATGCAAAAATGTAGGGCTCGACCCAACAGAAGTTTCCAATGAAGATGACTTGAAGATTGCCTCCAGCCAGCTGCCATGGAGTCGCGGGGTTGAATGCCCAAGAGCCCAATCGGGCAAACACAATCTCCACCCAAGATTCCCATTAATACAGGTAACAACCTCAATAAAGCCATTTTAAAACTGAATACTTGTGCAATCTATTCAATATTAATTTACCATAAAGTAATTATATGCCTATTTTTTAAACACCAAGCAATGATAATACTCACACATGACATTGAATGCAGCTCGTGAGGGTGGAGTAACAAACTCATAGATGAAGCTGGGTCATGGTGGTGTATCCTGGCACTTTAGAGCATGTGAGATGTGATCAACATGTTGAGCATGATTGGGCTAGAGAAGATCAGGAACATGATGTGGCCCCATCAAGTAAAGAGGACCACTCTAAAGTTCATTTAAACATATTTAATTTCACTTGGTGTATTAATTAATGTAACCTTCGCGGTTTCCGCCGGACTTTTAGAGCAGGTAGAGCGTGATCAACGTGTTGAGCATGATCATGCTAGAGAAGATCAGGAACATGATGTGGCCCCATCAGGTAAAGAGGACCACCCTCATGTTCTCTTAAACATATTTAATTTCAATTGGTGTATTAATTAATGTAACTTTTCGTGTTTCAACTGCAAATCAAAGATTTAGGCGGCGTTCAAGATGTTGAGCATGAGTTCATAACAAAAATTTTGAACATGATGTGACCCATCAAGCAAAGAGAACCACCAATGTTCTTTTAATTAATGAAATACTTGAACAATAATAATAAACATATCAATTTAACATTTCTTTTCTTATTGCAGCAGACCACATCATGAAAGCGCACAAATCAGGGCGACACTCAATATCATGAGCGGGCGCATCAACCAAAGGGGACGTGATGATTTAGAAAATGATACTCCACTTCAGATTTTTTAGCTTTAAAAATAAAACAAAACAAAAGTGATTGTAATCATATCATGACAACCATATTTTGATAATATGTAAAATTGAGCAATGAATATTATATGTTAATGAATGAATGAATATGTTAATTAATGAATGTTATATGTTAATGAATGAAATGTTATATGTTATTAATGGATGAATGAATTTTATATGCTATTACGGATGAATGATGAATACTATGTGATTGGGTATGGGGAATTGAGAGTGATGTGGGGAAGGGGCCAAATGAGCTTCCACTATCAATGCGGGTTGGCCCTCATAAGTAGAGAATATTAAACTATTCTAAAAAAAAAAAGAGAAGCTCAATAAGGTATTGCATTTTTCAATATAAGAAATTCATCGTTTGAAGCATAAAACCAATATGCAAAGATGAAAGAAAGTGCTAACTTTTCACTATGGTGGCAGAAAAATGATTCCTTATACCCTGAATCCATGCTCTGCATCATAATTTGAAGCTGTTTCCATTCCAATTTTTTGAGTTTAGTTTGTTTGTATGGATTTGTATGAATACCACATTGTGTTGTGTGTGGATTTGGTTTCAAAGCTCTGTTTCTTCTATTTTTAGTGGTGACATAACTCTAAAATTTGACTTTTGTGCATAACAGGTTAGTGAAAAAATTGACAGCTCTGAAGGGTTTAGAGGCTTGATTGAGATAGATACAAGGATATTTGGATCTTATTGTTGATGGGAGGCTTTGACTTAACCATGAAATTTTGTACCATCCAGGTGTATACAAAAGCTTCTCTACTTACATTCATTCTTGATCATAAATGTAAATGATATTAATGCTTCAAATTTAAGATTTGTTTTCATTATATAATGATCAAATGTTATACTTTTCATACATTCAAGCATTCTCTTGCTCCTCTACCCTTTTTTCTTTTCTCCTCAGCCTCCTTTTAAGAATTTTTCTTTTCATAAAAGATCTACATTTATGTCTCCATTTACACAAATTTATCCGTTAGGAGTGAATAAAGATATGTAAAAGATGATGATTTATGTCAACAACAACTTTCCATCTTATATGCCACTAAATCCCTTATCATTTGAATAGTTTAGAGCTTGAATAATGCTTGTATATGCATGTGTAGCAATAAGGGAGCCTATGTGAAGATTGAAATTTAAAACATCACTTTGGTATTTTTCCTTAGGTAGTGAAATGATATTTTGAGTAATACAAACCTACACACACATTGATATTTTTCCAAATTGCATTGAGGAATTTTTTTTCTCTTATACCCACCCTCGGCTAGACATGGAGGTATATAATGGGTATGTGTAGGCTAATGTTGGGCCAAAAAGTGGCAATGAGGAAAAAAAATGTCTTTCGTCGACCGAGAAAATGCGAAAAGAACATGTTGACTTTTTGTAGGCTCAGGTGTCACCATACCAAACACCAAAGCTACTTTTACACATCGGATATCTAACCCAAATTGGATATCTGATTTGTAAAAAGTATATATTAAACACTTCTGTCTCTTTTTTGAACTCTTTCGGTTGAGAAGAACCTATGGGCGCACTGTTCATCCATTGTCTGCGTAACGGATATCCGATATAGGCTAAATTCGATTTGGAAAGGTAGGTTTATTTATTTTCATTTGATTTGATTCAATTTTGATTTAGATTTGAATAATTTCATATGGTTTTTGTTGATTTTTTTAAAAACAGGGTTTTTGATCGAGTTTTTGTGAAAAATTTGAGTTTAGAATAATTTTGATAAAAAAAATGAATGTTTTGTGATTTTTTCACAATAGGTTTTTTGATTGAATTTTTATGAAAAAATTGGATTGAGAATGGATTTTGATTAAAAAATGAATGTTTTTTGTGGATTTTTTTTCAAAATAGGGTTTTTGATTGAATTTTTATGAAACAATTGAGTTCAAAATAGATTTTGATAAAAAAATGAATGTTTTTAATGGATTTTGATTTAAAAATAGTGTTTCATTTATATTGTCTAATTTTAGATTAATTATTTTTTAACTTTAATCAGGCATTATAGCTGTTGAGAATGAAAATGCACAAATTCCACTAGTTGAAAATGAAAATCCACCAGCTAAGAATCACAATGTAGAAATTCCAAATGCTCCACCACCTCCACAGCCATCAATTGAACAATTAATTCATGAAAAATTGGAGCAATTGAGGGGCATTTGTGATGTTTATAGGAAAATCCCTCGATTATCCCATATGTCAACCACATTGACAGGAATAATTACAAATGTAGAAAACCTCTCCACCCAACATAATGCATTTCATTCATAGCGAGAAACCATGAGGCAATATTATGCATGTGGAATGTCTTATGATGATGTGAAAGATCTCCAAATAACAAAATCCCAAATAGGCTCTTTATTTATTAACCCCAGTAATGGTTTCCTAGTTAATGTTAACAAGCCAAAACTTTCTATAAAATGGTGCACGCATAGGGGCATAGTAGATAACTTTTGGGATCGTTGGTGTACGGTTTTTGATAAACCACCCAACAATAATCTTGATGTACCTTTTTACTTTATTAAAAAATTATATGCTAATTTTTTGTTAGGGCATCATGTCAATTACTTTGACATTAAACTCTTCCAGGGAATTGGTAGAGGCATGCCTCAGGATAGGCCAAGGGCAGCTAGAGTAGTTAGGCGCCCACATGTTCCCCATCCTCCCCTTCCTCTGCCACCTCCAATACAACATCTAGATATTACGGAGGATGTAGCCACACAAACTATCCAGGCCATTCACTCTTTGAGTGGTTTTTTGGTTTCCCATGCTTCTTCAGTAGCTCAGCCACAGTCTAGTGATCTTAGTGATGGATCCACTATTGTTGCATCATCCTCCTCGGGTCCACATATTTGCAATACGTGCCAGCAAATATGTTTGGGTCCTATTGTATAGCCCCCTGAGCATCCATTAGACACTTCTGATTATGACATCCAGGATGTGGAGATTATAGTAGATCACATGCAGGGGAGTGGAGCACACCCTATAGAGTCCTCTCCTGCTAGAGAGGGGGACATTGGAGTAGTTACACAGGTAACATTTAAGGTGTAAATTCATAACTTGCATTTTTTTTAAAATGAATATTAATAAGAGATAGTATCAAGTACTAATATTTATTTACATGGTCTATTTAACAATTAATGTCTGAGGAGGAGCTCACACGGGTGATTGATAACACCCTTAGGGCCATTTCATTTGGCCTCGACATGCACACAGTATGTATTTTCGCACTCACTCATTTACATTTTTTTATTGTATATTTGCTTGTCATTTGAATTGTCAATAATGAAATTATATATTAACTTATATTTTTATCTTACTCTTGCTTGTAGCAGAAACACCTATGCGAGTGAGTCGCGATGCTCTCAGGACTATGGAGCACAATGTTGGATAAAGGGAAAGGTAATTGAACTCAAATTTGATTGAATGAAAATTTATAAGATCTTTTATTGATTAATGCATACATTGACATAGATTAGTAGTTTCATATGTACTTGTCATTTTATGTATATGCGGTTGTAGAGCTATACATCATCGTTGATAAGTGCCACAACACGAAGGAGTAGGTATTCAAATGCCTAAAGGAGGAGGTGTTGAAACACCTCAAGGAGGAGGTGTTGGACACCTAAAGGAATCAGAAAAAGATCAACCTAAAGAGGTATGTGTTTATTTTATTTTGTGCTTGGTAAATATGTTCTTATTACTGACAATTCTATGCTAACTTGGATCAATTTCATGTTTTTGTTCACATATATAGATTGACGTTACAAAAGTTGGTTTGGTTAGTTCTTTGAGAGGGGTATATTCTAGGACTCTTGACCCTTCAAAGAGATGTATATTTCAAGTAATCAAGATTTCAATTTTAGAGTTCAATTATAATTCAATGTGTATTGATTTTTATGTTAATTATTCAATTTTAAATTATATAGTATATCTAATCTCAATTGTGGTTTGACTTTTTCTTGTGCAGCTACCTTAGAGCCAACGAGTGCTTCAAAGAGGCTCCATTTTGATGATCCACCAGTAGTTTAGGATGAGATAGACATTTTGGCATGTAAATTTTGAATAGATACCGAGATGGCATATGCCACATATTGTAAAACTTTGTTTGAGTTGGCATTGATGCCATTTTTGTATATGGACATACACTTGATTATTGGATAATTTGATATATATAGAAGTTGACAATTGAAATTTAGTTTCCTCCTCATGTGCATGATTAAACTCTTTGAAGCAATGGTTAAATATCAATGTACAATAGCATAAAAAGAATGGTTAAATACTATGTAGTTTATATTCATATTGCTGATTACATTGCATTGCACATCTTTCAAACTCAAAGCATTATTTCACATTGCATAAGTAACAACTAGGTACTCATATGACTAACCCTACAAATTTCATACATTTCAAATAATTCAATGATCCTTAACTAAACTATTCATACAAATTTCTTAGATTTGGAATAATTCAATGAAAATCAACCAAAACATTTAAACAAGATATTTAGATCTAAAACATTCACATATGATAAATAGATCTACACATATAGGTTGGTTGGAATAGAGTATTTAATTCAAATAACTCACTTGATGATTACAATTTTTTTGCTTCAATTGTTTGCTCATAACCAAGATTACAATGATAAAAAAAAAATTTAGAAAAATATTGAGATGCTAAAATCCACTATGCTTGGCATATAGATGCAACCTTTATGTGAAATTTCCCTCACAAATCCAAACAAGTTTCATCCTCCAAACTAGTGTAGGAGCACCTTAAGGTCGTTTGGAAGATCTTAGTGATTTTTGGCTTGTAGGTGGTTCTAGCCAACCACCAAGGGAATAAGGACTATGATATAAAGTCCCTAGGTTGTTTTTAAGAGTGTTTTAGGGTAGGTTTGGCTTAGAGTCTTGAACTTTATGAGTTCCTAGACAAATCTTGGCAATTTGAGCATTTTGGCAATGTTGCCTTGGCAATTTGGCCTAAAAGTTGAAAAATAGCATTAATATTGTTCTAAGTCCAACCCAAGGGTCCTAGCACATGGGAGAAAGGTATATAAGGTCATCCAAACCCTAATACCTGGGTTGGAAGTTCATTTTCATGAATTGAGACTTGGAGAGAATTTTTGTGTGATTGGAATTCAACAACTTTAGAGTGCATTTTTGTGTTTGAGCCTTCATCCAGTCAAGAATGGATTGAAAGGACTAACCTGATGCTTTTAGTGTTTCATTTATTTCATTTGCTTACTGTACCTAGCATTAGATTAGTCATTTAGACCAACTGGTTAAGGTTTTGCAAGTTTTTGGGTTTTTGGACTCACTGCCAGTTTGGGCCAGTTTTGTGAATAATGAGTCCAACTTGAATTCCCGTGGCTTTCTGATAGCGAGGGGTCAGAGGAATCAATCACAAATTCCTGCTCTAAGGTCTTGCTTGCAAGACCTCCTTGGTGTTTTGCTTCACCACCTTAAGCTATAGGTCCCTTCTCATGTTTAGGTACCCTTGGTTCTCCTAGCCAACCCCACTACCATCACCATTCAACCAACCAAGTCAATCTTGGTGCCATAGCTCTAACTCTTTCTTAGCCTTTAATCTGCCCTAAAGACTAACAATACGTCCAAAGATTGAACTTTGATTTGCAGGGGTGTGGAGGTGTTTCAATTCATTACAATCCATCCAATTTTGGTTCTTGAGTATCCTCCTAGCTCCATTTCTTGGTCACTTTCAACAAACCCTTGTTTAGGTCTTAAAAAGGCTACTAGCCTAAAATCCCCAATTAGGTCTCCTTCTCCAAGAAAATTGGTTGACTCTCTCAATTTCTCCAAAGAACCCCCAATGTTTCTTTGAGGTTCTTGCTTCAAATGGACACCTCTCAAGGATTTTTGAGGTCTTGGGTCTTAACTGCCCATACAATGCCTCCACTTAAAAATGGGAAAAAACTAGGGTTTTTAAGCCTTTTCTGGCTGCTTTCAATCTGCTAAGTGTTTCTCACACCAGATGGACTGATGGAGTTTCCTCTTGAAAACCAAGTCTTGGCAAGACTCACATCTACCTTCACAAAAAGGAAATTCAACAAAATTCAATCACCCCTGCAAGTTATGTTCTTTGCACTCCTTGTCTTCCCTAGCCGGACTCTTCTTGGCTCGCCTAGGGCAAGAATTTGCCAACAGCTCCTATGCTCACACAAACCCTAAAACCTACCATATGTACACACATGGAGTCTAGTCACTGCTCCCAAAGGGCCGTACAATTTGTACGGTGGGAAAGTGAACTAACACCGTCTGGTTCAAACCAACAACAGGGTTAAAGCAAACTATTTACAAAAAATGATTGAAATTGAATCAAAAAGACTAAAAGATGGCACACTAAGCTTGAGAAAACACTAAACTACATCCTTCACATAACACAGTAAGAATTTCAATCCATTAAAGCTCTACTTTGAAGCAAAAATTAGTAATAACACACAAAAACACTATTTTTCTTTCAATTCACAAAAATTTCCTACAATACCAATACTTCCAACCCTACTGTCAAGTCGAGGCACACCTTATATAGGGTTCCTCAATCAGTTATGCTCCCTTGGTCGAACATGTAAGTTATCATGTGGCAAAGTTGCAAAGTGTAACATTGTGCATCCTTTACTAATTTTCTTGAAAACTAAGTAAAATGAGTTTTTAAACCCATTCACCCTTCCTCAACTTCTATCCTAAAGATCAACCACATCCCTAAACTATCTTCTCTACTCAATGGTCAACATGACCTTCATGATAAACATCAAAAACAAAAGAAATGCATCCTAGACTTCCTAAATGCCTAATGTTTCATAGGTGCTCCTGCACCACTTTCCTCTCATGGCCACTTGGAATAAAGTTGGGCACTGTGTAAATAATGTACATATAGGTTTAGGAGTCTTTGTTTGCAGAGGAAGTGAAGAAACTATCAAGCACTAGGCGAGTGCAAGTGCATTCTAGCTAGTGGCTTGGAGAGGACAACAGTAAAGAAAGTTGCTAAATGGATTGGTTTGTGCCAATCAAGAGCATGGGAGTGTGAGCACATGTATTCCAGACATGTGTGTGCAAGGAGGAGAGTTGAGGAGGTCATTGAAGCCCTCAAAGTTGGAAAAAGGAGCTAAAACCCTTGAAACCCTTGAAATTAGGGAGGTATGAGGACAGTCATATGAACGGAAACTTGGGAGACCTTACACCTGGTAAATATTGAAGCCTAGGGTACCACTAGAAAGAATATCAAAAAATATTTTAGGGTTGTTAAGACCGTTTTTTAGAAAAGCCAAGAAAACGGGTTCTAGGAGGCCTAGTTAGGGCAAAAGGCTACAAGGCCTAAAATGGAGTTTTTTAAGAAAGTGATGGGAGAATGGTGAAAGAATCCAATGAGATGGATCAGTGAGGTGTCAAATCAAAAAAGAGACAGTAGAATAACCTTTCCTAGCCCCTAGAGTGGTTAGGACACTTTGGGTTAGTTTGGAGCCCAGGGAAGCCTAGTGGCAAATTGAGAGTAATGGAGAAGAATTTGAAATTGGTGGAGAGTCTTATGAAGTGAGAGGGGTCTAGGAGAGATCCCTAAATAGGGTAGAGAGGAATACCCTAGGAAGACCAGAGAATAGGTCTTGGGAAGAGCAAGAGTGCTCTTGAAAGGTAAGTCTCCCATCAAATTGGTAAAGGAAGAGGTAGAGACTCTAGAGGTGGACAACTCAGAGAAAGGAGAACAACTCATGTTAAGAAGGATTTTGATCAAAGCACCTACCGAGGATGAACACAAACAAAGGAGAGATCTTTTTAGAGTCAAGTGCAAGATACAAGGTAAGGTTTGCAAGGCCATCATAGACTCAAGATCAACTGATAATGTCATCTCAGAGGAGGCAGTACAAAAGTTGAAACTCATTAAGATACCCCATTCTCAGTTGGCCTACTCCAAAGACAGGGACAAAAGTTAGGAGTTTCCATGGATTAGCTTAGTTCTAAAGGAAATTTGTGAGAAGGTTTAGTGAAATTTGTGCACTGGTTCTTGACACCATCAAAGGAGGACTGAAAACAAAGTTTGTGTGGAGCAAAGAAGCTAATGAAGGATTTGAAAGGTTGAAGAGGGAGATAGCTACCCAACCTATCTTAGTTTTACCAAGTTTTGACAAACCATTCATAGTAGAATGTGATGCAAGTAACATAGTAGTAGGAGTTGTCCTAAGCCAAGAAAGTTAAGATGATGCAAGTAACATAGCAGTTGAACAATTTTAGAAAAAAGAAAGTTGTGTCACGGTCTGCATTCAATCCAACAAGCAAAAATCAAAGCTCAGCCTCTTCGAATGAAAATGCTTGTTTGCAAAACAAATGAATAAGAATGAGGTAGTTAAGGTGTTTGAAGTTATTTAGAGGTCACTTTTAGGGTGGAAGGCTTAAAAATCCATTTTAAATGCACAAAAAAGAATGAAATTACTTCAAACCAAGTTTGTGAAGAAGTTAACTATGTTGCCCACTAGTTTCCCTTAAGAGTCCAAAGTGCTAAAAGACAACAATATTTGAAGGTCTATTTCTCGAGACCGTGGATGCTTACAGACCTTCCACCGAGGCTATGGGATTGTGTTAGGACCATCTACAAAACCTCTCGGTTTTACTATCTAGGAGGTGTTTTCTGTGGTGATGACTTTTAGGTGGAGGGAAAAGTTGCGGATCTGTGATGTAAGCAAAGTTTGCAAAGTGGGTGCAATCCTTTTCACCAAGCAGCTCATACGCACTAAACGGGATTCATTCCAACACGTCCGATGGGCACGCTTTACACGCTTAGGGATGGTCCTCTTGCACCCAAATAGCTTGAACTACCTCGAGCTACATTGGACTGCAGGATTTCTTAAGAGTCCAAAGTGCCAGTGGGCAGCAATCTTTGAAGGTCTATTTTGAGACCGATGCATACGTGACTCTTCGTATGAGGCTAAGGGATCTGTGGTTAGACTATATACAAAACCTCTCTATTTTTACTATCTCGAGGCTTCCTGTGGTGATGAATTTTCAAGGAGGGAAAAGTTGTTAGATAAGCAAGCAAAGCTGCAAGTGGTAACTTTCAATTCAGAAGCTCAGAATGCAATTCAAACTGATCACCTAACATGTCCGATGGGTATCGCTAATGCTTAGGGATGGTCCTTCGGTAACTCCAAATGCCAATCACTGGAAGCCATTGGACCCGTTTTAAGTCCAAAGTGCTAAAAGGAAGCAATCTTTGGTCTATTTCTTGAGACCGGATGCTTAAGGTGACTCTTCATCTAATGCTGATGGGATTAAGGTTGGGACCATCTACAAAAACCTCTCTCGGTTTTTTCTATTTTGAAGGTGTTTTCTTGTGGTGATGAATTTTCACTGGAGGGAAAAGTTGCCAGATGCAAGTAGTGTAAAGATGCAAAGTGGTGCAACTTTCATTCCGCAACTCCTATGACCAAATGAACTATTCCAACACATCTGGATGAGTACTTTTACATTAGGGATGGTCCTCTT
>VDFB02181152.1:0-11149 GCA_007258455.2 Sequoia sempervirens | reverse complement strand
CTAACATTACATACATTCCATCGCCATTTTCTCTTCCACCTCAAACCACTTACCCCAACCCCATCATTACATAGCTCCTTAATTCTGTTTCATCCATGCAACAACAAATTTCCACCAGTAGCCAAAGTCGAAATACTCCCCCCACATATCATGTTCGTAGTACCCCCGTATCTTTAGAAGTCTTATGCACATCGATGCCACAAGGGATTGAAATTCCTAGGTTTGAGAAATACGAAGGTAAAGGAAACCCTATTAATCATGTTAATGCTTACACAACCTTGTGCAGTAATTTTGTCCTTGACGATAAGCTATTAGCCAAACGTTTTCCTAGAACCTTAACGGACACTCCATTAGAGTGGTTTTCAAATTTACCTAATCATTCTATTAGATCATTCAATAAACTTATGGATTCCTTTATAAGTCATTTCCAAGTTCATATGACTCCTAAAAAGAGAATAGCTAATCTAATGCACTGTAGACAAAATGCCGATGAAAAAGTAACTGACTTCGTTTTGCGTGATCAGACATTGTATGCTCAAGTTGATGTCAAAATTACTGATTCACATTTGTAGAAGATGTTTATCGAAAACTTGCACACAAACCTTCAGGATAAGTTAACTTTGATGAAATTTCCTTTGTTTATGCATTTATGCACAACACTATGTGACTATCATAACTCAGTTTCTAGTTGTGATTCAAACCCCATCTCCAACCACATTGAAAAATTCAAACAAAATAACCAAAACAACACACAAAACTTTAGAAAACCAAATTGAGGCTTTTTACAGTTCAATATGCCTCCTCAATCGCAAACCCAACCCATTCAAAGTCAAGTGGCAGCTGTTCAAGTAGCAATGCCTTATACCTATGGGGACCTGAAGAGACAATTTATCCCTTACCTGATACTCTCCATAATACAATGAACCAATTGCTCTAGCAACAAATGATCACCTTGCCTACTATAAAATCACTTGATACCATCAAACCTTTACCACCCACCTTTAAACCTAATGCTTATTGTCATTTTCATTGCCAAAATGAACATGACACCAAACAATGTAAGTGTCTCAAACACTTAGTTCAAGACCTCATTGATTCAGGTTGTTTGTCCATTGTGGGTATCAATGATCAAGACAATAAGTTTATTGCACCCCTAACTAGAATTTATAAATTTTCACCAACCCCATGACTAAACACAATATTTCATTTGTCAAAGCTAGTGAACCTTCAAACAATGATGTAATCAATGTCGATACCAATAATGAACAATATGATATAACTCCAAATGTTACCCAAGCTAACCCTATGGATGAACTTTTGGGTGCAATAGACATTATCCCTCGTAAGGGCCCAACCAAAAAAACTCTTGATATCACTTTTTCTTCTAAAGATATGCTTCAAAAACTCCCCGACGGTCCTCTTTACATAGTCGGTAGAATCTATGATAAGCCTACCAATGAGATATTAATAGATCCCACCTGTGGTGAGAATGTGATCACAAAATATTTTTTAGTATTACATGAGCTGTATCAAGATGACTGTAATAAACCAACTGCATGGATTAAAACACAAACTGGTTTTGCGTGCCCTATGATCGGATCGATCGTACTCCCCTTACAAATAGGACCAAAAACTTTGGAGGTAACATTTTCAATTATTCCATAATCAGATCAATTTCATCTACAACTAGGTCATCCTTGTCTCCGTTTGATGAAAGTGGTCCCCTCAGTTGTTCACAAATGTTTGAAGTTTCTACATGGCAATGCAATATTTACCATACCCCATAGTGGCTTTAATCCATTGCCTAAAGCTGTAATTTATCCTAAGATGCCTTTTTGGCCCTCAAACCTAGGGAACACACATCACCCTCGTGAATATTTTTCATAAATCAATAAAAAGTTCAAGCCAAACAAATAGTCGAGTTGTCTCTTCGTAACATGTCCCCATCCACTTCTAGCCCTCCTATTGTAGATGAAACCATGCTTTAGCCTAAGACCGACATTGAACAAATAACACAACCTCATGAGCAACCTACCATAGACACTTCCCCTCCATTGCTTAAACGACTAAGAGAAAATGAAACAAATCCTATCATGCCTCCTTGCCTTAAACAAGTGTATAAAGGTATGTGCAGGATCATGATGGGCCAAAAGTGGCTTATTAAGGATGGGTATGGTTAACAAATTTTTTTTACCCAAAATTGATCAAATAAAGTGTTTCTTTAAAGGAGATTCCTCGCCACCAATGGTATAAATTATGCTTCTTTACTTTGAATTTAATAAAATACCTTGCCATTCATTTTCTATTTGAATTACAACTAAAGTCCTAATTAATAAAGTGATTGGAAACATCTATACTCAAACAATATCACATTTTGAATCAAACATGGGTCATATTCTATGCTTTTTCCTTTTTGTTTTTGTTTCCTTTCTACGACGCGCGTTGAGATGCTCTATGTCTCTTCCATGTTGACCCAATCGGTCCCTTTTCCTTTTTAACTTTGTGTTTTTCTTTTGTTTTTCCTTTTGGGGATGACGTAAGGAATTGAGACCAAAGAGTATCCTTTATGTTGACACAAAATATTTTCCTTTTCTTTCTCCTTGTCATTTTTTTCCGCTTATGTTTTCCTTTTGGGGATGATGCAAAGTGTTGAGACCACAATATCTCTTCCATGTTGACCCAAAATGGACTTTGTTTTTCTTTTTCTTTTGCTCTCTTTGTGTCATTCTTCCAGTTCTATGTGTTTTGGGGAATGATGAAAGTTCTGAGCTCTTTAATAAAAATATTGTAGCAACGAACATAGTGACCCCAAATCCATAGATCCCTTATGTGTTTGGTGTGTTCTCTTTTCTGGGGGAAACTCCCTTTCTTTTGTTTTCTTTTTCGTTTACATGAAGCAATATTACTCGGAAACGTATGACTTGGCATAGGGATTTCTAAGTTGGCACTCATGTCTTGTTTTATTTTTCCTTTTTGCATTTTCTTCCCTGCACTACTTTAAAGTAATTTCTCACAGAACGGTGTGTAGCAATTCCTTTAAAGTGGGGGGCATACATTACCATGATTCATTTGCACTATTGGTTCTTAGTGTAGTCTTGTTGTTTCATATGATGTGTTTTTCACTTTGTGGATGACATTGGGTATGATGTCCTTCATAAGTGTGATCTATCTTAGCATATTACATTCCTCTTAGTGGCCTGATGCGACACACTATATCCCGTAAGTTGTGAATATTTTATTCTTTGATTGGTCCTCTCTTAGAGACATTAGACACAATGTTCCCTAAGTGACAAACCTAACATAAACATAACAAGATTCCTTTGAACATCTTTTCCATTTTACACTTTTACATTTTGCATTTTTGCCACATTGTATAACACAACTTGCATGCCTGTGGTACCTTTCTCTTTGTTCATGGGTTCTAAGCATTCAAATATTTTCTTGCCTCATGAAGCACGAACCAACATTTCCTTTTGTGGCATCTTATTAAAGTTATCAGGAGGTATAACTTTGATATGGTTGAGCGGGAAGCCCATTCAGCGACATGACTTTCCCCATAGCCACGTATGTGTTTGTGAGTGCATACCAACTAGCGTATGTATCTTACCTTTTGGGACTTCTCACCCAGTTGACCACCATGAGTTCTATTGCACCAGAGTGAGTATGCATCCTCTTTTTCAAAACAAATAGCCAAGATCTAATCCACAACTAGTTGGACAAATGATCGAAGCTTCATCTAATTTTCTCTTTTCTTCACTTATGTTCCTTTGTTCTTATGTTTAGTTGGTCATGTGATCTTCATCTTGGGGGCTTGATCATCCCTCTTGATTGTTCTCATTCCATATTTCTAACACAAGCACATTGGGATCCTTCTTAACATGCATGGCTACTGTAGTGTGAGTTTGAAGCAAGTTCATCCTCTCACTAAAGTGGGGGCTAAATGGATCGTAGAAAAATGGACCCTTGGACATTTTCATGGTATTTTAGGCCTTTCTTCACGATGCTTGGTTTGTTTTTCTTTGATTTAATGTTGTAATGTGGCTTGAACATTCACATTAGGTCCTTAAAATTCAAACTATGGCATGTTGTGAAGGTGTTGTGAAGTGTTGTAAAACATTTCTACACTTTTCTAGATTCTATTCATTACAATTCACCTAAAAATCACCTTTTCATCACTTATCAAGTCCTATTTTCAACTGTTGTAAAGTCTTGTAAGAAGATTTCACACTTTTCTAGGCATAATCTCACTATTTACACCTTTCATATGCTTTATTTGACCCCTTTATGCACTTATAAGGCTTAATTAAGTATATTTTTGAATCTAAACCTGACAAACAACATTAAATGTGACTTAATTCTTGATACCCACTTTCATATCCAAGGTGGGACCCATTCACCATGGGTGACGAATGAGTCCCTCTTGGCTCCAAATTCAATTTTTTAAAAATTTCCTTTCTGATTTTTATTCAAAATTACTTGATGTTGGCCTGTGATGAGGTATCAATGGGTTACTAAGGCACAAGAATGTATAAATAAGTTTTTTTCTTATAATTTTAACCCCCATTCATTCAAGCATTCATCAAGTTCATTAATTCACTCACTTATTCAAGCATTCAAGCACTTTGCATCATTGAATCAAACATTAATCAAGCATTTTGGGGCAGCCATTGACATAACTTCAGATTTTCTTCTACAAGGGTTTGGTAAGTTGATAGCATTTGCATGTTATTTTTTTATCATTCTCTTATATTTCATTATTTCAATATGGGTTTGATTACCAAAGTGGGGTTTAACCAAGGAAAACCCCTATTCTCTAACCCTCAACCATTTTCCCCCTCTTGCATGTGTATTTGCAGACTTGTGTATGTAGATTTGACGAGAAATTAGGTGTTGAAAGGTGGTCAAAAAGTCAACAAGGTGCTTCAAGTCTAATCAACCTCATTTCAAAGCTTGGAGAAGATATTCTATCTATTTTCTATAGAATTAACTCTGTCAACCTGACAAGTAGACAACCTCAGATCTGGTTTTGCAAAATTGTGCCCTGAGTTTTCAAAATTTTGGGAGAGGACTATTTCACCATTGGTGGTGAATGAGTCCCACCGTAAGGCTGTAAATCCAGATTTTGTCAAATTCTTGATCCCGACACTCAGAAACTAGTTTCTGACAATTTTCATCAGAAACAGGACTGATTCGCCATTAGTTGCGAATGATTCCCACTAGTGATTTTCAGTCATTTCAGTTAGCATTTAAAACATTATAGATCCTCCATTCTCTTCCTAGGTGCACTCTAAATTAACCTTCTTCTTTTCTATTTTACATTTGTTCATACTTAATTCATGTTTTCATATCACATTGTGTTTTTCCAACATTGCATAATTCTTAGGTTTTGCATTCATAATCAGTCAAATAGATCATCCAATTGCACTTAGTTCATTCCATTTAGTCATAATTACATCATACATTGCATAATTTGAGTGAACCTAGCTAGATCTTTTGAGTAGGGTTTATCTCTCCTTTTAGATGAAACATCCGAAGAGTGCAAGAGTAGCCTATAAGCCCTACCAAAAAATCTATAGTTCAGTAATAGCTATCAATCGCTTGGTGTGCAATGGGTACATGAAAGAGGTGTGGAAGGTCAATTAGGCAAAAAATGATATATTTTTTTGTAGACATTTGTGTAGTACATGAGGTCAATTGTTAGGCCATTTAGAAAATGATTTTTTTTGTGCAACAAAGGTATCAATGGAGAAGTGATAGCTTCAAATTAACTATGCATCCTCTTGCAAGGATAAAAAATAAATCAGAGCATGAGGAAGATAATTAGGCTTCATAGCAATAGGCTCATGCTATTTTTACAATAGAGAGATGGAGAGAGAGGGAGATATTGGGATAGAAATAGGGAGAGATAGAGGGGGGAAGAGAAATAGAGAGATGGAGGTAAGGAGATAAAGGAAAATAATGGCCATGAAAGTAGATCCAACTTGTTCTTTTGAAGAGAAGATGTCTCTTTACTACAAATTTTACATTTTATTTGAATTCATTGGTGTATTTTTACATTTTACATTTCTTTTTGCCACCTTGCATAACACAACTTGCATGACTGTGGTACATTTCTTTTCATTCATGAACATCCTTTTTCTTTGTGGCGCCTTGTTAAAGTTATTAATGGGCATAACTTTGAAATGGTTGAGTGGGAAGCCCACCTAGCAGTATGAATTTTCCCCATAGCCACCTTTGTGTTTTGTGAGTGCATACCAACTAGCATATATATCTTACCTTTTGGGATTTATCACCCCGCGGACAACTAGTTCTGTGGCCCCAGAGTGAGTTCACATTCTCTTTTTCAAACAATAAGCTTAGATCTCTTTTCACAACTAGTTGGATTGATGATCGAAGCTTCATACAATTCTTTTCAACACTTATGTGTTCCTTTGTTCTTATGTTTAGTTTTCCATAGGATCTTCATCTTGGGGGCTTGATCATCCCTCTTGGTTGTTGTCATTCCATCTTGCTAACGTGAGCGCATTTGAACCCTCCCCTCGATGTTCATGGCTACTTTAGTGTGAGTTTGGAGCAAGTTCATCCTCTCACTAAAGTGGGGGCTAAATGTGATGTAGAAAAATGATCCCTTATCATTTTCATGGCCTTTTAGGTCTTGTTTCATGGTGTTGGAACTATTTTGCTCTGATTTATGTTGTAACATGGCTTGAACATGCTTATTTAGGTACTAAAACTTAAAGAATGACGTCTTGTGAAGTGTTGTAAGAAATTTCTACATTCTTCTAGACTATTTAATGAAATTCACCTAAAAACCACCTTTTCACTCATCAACAAGTCCTATTTTGAAGTGTTGTAAAGTCTTTTAACAAGCTTTCACACTTTTCTAGGCATATTTTCACTATTTACACCCTTCTCATGATTTATTTGGTCTCTTTATGCCCTCATACGTTGTAATTAACTATTTTTTTGCATATTATATTGACAAACAACATTAAAAACACAACATTTTTCTTGACACATGTTTTTAGGTCCTAGGTGGGACCCATTTTCCATGGGTGGTGAATGAGTCTTGTTGATGGTGTTTTTATGCACTTCAACAATGTGCGCGGCGTAGTGCATCTTCACCTCTCTTGAAAGACAATCTTCTACAATCGATACAGAAAACACTATCCCAAGGTTCCAATGTCAAGTCTCTGGATGCTGCTTGAATATCTCAGCTTTTGTTTGATGTGATTTTACGTGGAATCACAAGGCGGTCTTTACTCTGATGAGTTACAAAGCATGGGAAGTTGGGTTTGCAAAATGCAGTTTCAGTCTTGAAAGTGAATGAACAGCGGCTGTCCACTCATAATAAAGCTGCCGAAACTCATCAAGTTCATCTGATTTAGCTTCATGGTGATGCTTTTGGGTCCTACTCTAACCAAGGACAAAGAAATAGCAGTGCCAGTAAGGGTTAAGCAGCTATTCTAATCCTAAGCTATGAATGAACAGTAACAATAGTGGCTGCTAAAGTAGACGGGCTTCCTAAACTGAGTTTTTGCTTGACCAAGAGAAACCTACAGCTACACAAAACCAGTGCAATCTCCTAAGGTCTGCTGATTTTCAAATTGCACATGCACATCATGAACATGCAATCAAACTAAGTTGCAGCAATGGAATAAAGAAGCCCAAGCTAACTTTGTACAGCAGCTTGTCATCAACAAGTGCTAAAAATATGGGATGAAAGTTCATCAAATACTATAACAACAACACCATCATGATAGCCATTCAAGAAAATAATACTAAAACTAACATGGAAGTAGAACCATGCATGCAAGATGAGCAGCACCCTAAAGAAAACATCCATAAATACGTAATGCTATCTTCTACATTGCTGCAAATGCTTTTACAACAGCTCTTCAACTCCCATAAAATGAGTAAAGCAAGCCCCTATTTATAGTTCAAACAAAATGAATGGGTCAAGATCACCCCCGCTTGTGTGGCCAAGATTCATTACAAAATAGGGTTTCACCCACCCCAAAATACATTGCAATTTAAATTACATTTTATCCTTTTCCCTATCTTGTCCTCTTCTAGTGACAAAGATCGTAGTACTTTTGTCTTTTAGCCAATTGTTGTTTTACTATAGCTACCTTTCAGGGAATTCTTCATCTTTGATGGGGCTGTCCTCCTGTCTCTTTAAGCCAGTACTGATTTATCAGTCTTTTGCATCTTGCAGGGTTATCATCCCATGCTGCTTGGCATTCCTCTATGGCGGGGACTTCCATCTCTTGGAAAGTTGGGATGTGGAAGGTCTTCATAATCCCTTCAGCCGACATATCAGCGAGGACATTGCCCTCTGTATCAATGATTGCTCTTGTGTCGAGGTGATAGGCCTCCCGACAAGCCATGACAAGCTTGGGAGCCACAAGGGATGGAGGGAATCCTGTAGCCTTTGTGATTTGGATTTGTCTTATCAATCTTGTATTTTTTGTCATTGGATTGATTCTGACCCTTTGTGTGAATTCATCAATGTCGACATGGCCTATGTTTGTGTCAGTGATTTCCTTCCAATCCATGGTAACTTTTGAGTGTAAAGGCTTGCCTTGAAATTGGTATTTCATTTGGTCCTTGTCTTCTTTTCCTCGAGGAGCTTTGCCTAACTTCTTCCCTTTGTCCTTCTCGACAGCGGCCCTCGGTCTCGCACCGGATTCCATATATTCCCCGCAGAAGCAAAGGGGTAGTTAGCATAATTGGATCACAAAGCATTCATGTTAATGAGATTCTGCAAGCATGACATCCATTTCAAAGGGTCTATCAAGCATAACATTTAATATATCTCCTCGATGTTGTTTGATTCTGATTGAGGGTACTAAGATTCCGCCCCGAGGGCTGGACTTCCCTAGTAGAAATTCTGCTTGGAAGGGCAAATCGGTGGGAGAGCTCCTCAAGATTCTCCTTAGTCAAATTTTCTTAGTATTTTAAGATGTTCAACATGAAGGGGACTGGAAATCAGCACATGGGTCGGGTTGATTTCAGATTTTGACTCATTTGGACGGGCCTAGAGAACCCGCAGGTCTCGTGCCGGAGCCGCCCCCGAGATGGCCGCTTGGAACAACAAATTCAGATCTAAAATTTGAAGACGTAACTTCGAGGTCCCGGTCCGCGTCAAAAGGCGGCCAACAAATTTATTATCGGTTCAAGAGTTTCAAAATGCGGGTGCACTTCGGCGCTTAAAACGCCTAAAGCCCAGATTCTGGCCCGAAGCCAAGGGAGAGCGTCAATTCATTTTAGTTTTAATCGGGCGTGAGAACTGGCTTCGGGGAAAGGTCTTGGCAGACAAGCCACATGTTTTCACGACAGCACTTCGCATAAGACGAGGTCTTCGAGAAGTCTCCTCGATATCCAATGTTATGCCTAAGATGATGGATCTCAACATATTGCAAAGGGAGTCCTCGGAATAGGATAATTAGTCGGCGAGAGGTTTCACCGACCAGGTGATGTTATAGCAACAAAGGAGGCCTTCGGCGTAAGATCTTGGGTTGGGAAAGGGTCTTGGCGAAGATAAGGGTCTTGGCGAAGATGAAAGTCTTGCCGACAGCCAGGAGCAACAACGGACCCGGCAGCTGGGCCCGCCATTTGATTTCGTCCTAGTCCAGTGCCGGTCACAAGGGCGAAGCCCAGAGCTCAGAGGGGTGGGTGAAGTTTTCCCCTCAGGACCGCAGTGAAGGAAAGGATCCCGGATGACCCCACTGAATCATTTGAGTTATACATTTCGCACTTGGGTTCATATCGGCATAGGTTTCAAGTTGTTTTGGCGACGGTGGGGGTCCCTATTGGTATAGGTTTCAGCTCTCAAGAAAGCATCATCCCGACAACCCTTTGTTTCTCCAACTTTCATTTTGGTGGCTCATCGGTATAGGTGGGATGTTTTCGATCAAGGGTTATGGCAACACTCATATGTTATACCGACAAACTTCAATGGGCTTTCTTCAATCGGCCTTCAGCATAGGTTTCATCTCTCGGTGTATGGTTTAAGCGATGTGAGCATGTCTCACCGACTCCGCATTAGGTTCTCTTTTTCGATGTGACTTCATTTTAGTTACACCAAAAATGCAATGAATGACCCTTTTGTTGGTGTAGGTCCTACTTTCTCTTGGCGAACAGTGGTGCCGCGGCGACCCTCGTTTTAACTTAGCAACTTCTACATAGCGTCTCACCAATTGTTCAGAGTTATAGTGACATGCTAAGGTATATGGGGCTCGGTTGGGGAGAGAGATAAAATGTCTGGGCGACTATGAATTCAATAACTACATGTGTATTTCCATCGGCCAAGCTTAAGGGATTCTCCTAGCGAAGACAAAAGTATGGATGGTTTGGTAAGAATTTGTAAGATCGGTATAAGTCTTAGCAAGATGTCCGGGGTCTCACCGAACGAAATGATAAAGTCTCCCCATCGGCATGACAACAAGGTTGTTATAGCGACACATGAATGAGCGGGTCCCCTCGGTGAGACATTGTGAAATCGGCATAGGGTCTCTCCGGCATTCGAAAGTTATGCCGAACGAGGATGTCGGTGAGACAACCCTAAGTGGGAAAATGTCTTGGCGACCGGGGCAAGCTATGCCGACAGAGGGAACCTTCGGTGAAAGATTCTTAAATCGGGGAGAGGTCCTGGTGACCTCACCAAGTCTTGCCAACAGGCAACGATGGCCTTCGGGGTAAGATTTTCTTTCTCCTGGTGAATGAACGGCTAACCCGGGGTGGCCTTCGGCATAAGTAAAAACATTCTATATAAGATTTCCTTGACTTTAGTATGTTTCACTGACAACATGATGAGGTTCCTATTGGTGAGAAAGCCAAATTGTCTTGGCAAAGAGAGAGCGAAACCGAAGTGCTCGGTGTAGGGTTCCCAAGTCTATGAGAGTTCTCACCGAATGGAATGATTCTAGTTGACTCGCTAGAGAACAAGGGGATCAGGGTGTCGGTGAAAGGCTATGCCGAAAGGCCGAGTTATGTCAAAAAAGGGGCAAAGGGTGTTTGCCATTTCTGATTTCACGCCAAGTCCCTGAAGGCAAAGGGAGGATCCAGGCTCGAGAGCCAGGAGGGTGCAGGAAGGTAGACACTAGATGATTCAACTTGGTAAATTCACGGGCAGCAAAGAGGAGGT